>QVNW01001512.1:0-42509 GCA_014825475.1 Pseudomyrmex flavicornis
TCGTTCATCGTATCACAGTAAACTCAATTCACGACAATTTTTCACGAAGTACTGTGCGTATTCATTCAAAATTTCATCGAATGAATTGCATGCGGAATGCCAGCATAATAAATAATATACAGAAATTTAATTAAAAATCAAGCGAAATTATTTTTATATATTTTACGTAATAAAAAAAATGTAATAATTTAGCAAACAAAACTCCTTCTTAAAGGTTCTTAAAGTAAAATTAACAACTCCAAGCTATACATGAAACGAACTGTGGAACATTTAATTTTACTTCATCTCTCGTATTCGTAGACATAAATAAAGATAGACATTCCGACTCATCAAGTATAGGTGCATCATCGCCAGTGTTTTTAGTAGAGTGTTTCGAATCGAAAAAAAAAAAAAAAAAAACGTTGCCACAAAGCCCAATTGCGCAAGACCGATTCGTACGCATGTGTCGTCACTCTCTTGTCATTATTAACAAGCCATTGTTGTTTCTTGGTGTTCAGTCCGCGACTCCACCTAAGACACCGCAGGAAACGAAGAACGACGTAAGTACGCCATACAGCTAACAAAATAGCGTGTGAATTAAGCACGTGTCGCTTTCATTCTTTTTTCTTCATTGCCTCTCTCCCTCTCTTTCTTTCTTTTTCTTTCTCTCTCTCTTTCTCTCTTCACCTGTCCGATCTGGTCGTCGTCGTCTGTTGTGTGACATCGTTGTGTGAGATCTCGAAATTAATGTCTCGTATTCCGCTTTGTAAAAATCGTGGACGTAAAATTGACGGCGCAGAAAAGGCTCCGCAACACACATTCGAACCGCGTATGTATATATCGTTGTACATCAATAATCCGCTCCGGAAATCGCTATTTATAATTAGCATGATAGATCGATCTATATCGCCGGATATAGAACGTAAGTAAAATCCGTACGTTAAGTGGAAAATTTCAGGCACGTTTCTGCATGCTTTCGAATTTGTTTAGATTCTTAAAATAGAGACAGAGTTGCAGCTTTCTTATCGCGTTTTTTTTTTTTTTTTTCATAAACTGCTCGTAATTTCTTTAGTGATTTAAATAGATATAAACATATTACCTATTGTCACGTGCTTGATTGTGTGGGAAGAAACTAGAGAGCAATTGTTTTTCTCTTTGCAAATCTTTGTTTCCACTGTTTTTTTTTCTCTAGCTGCTTATCTCAGTCAAAGGATCTTATCAACGCCCCGATTGATCTATACAAGTTGTTCTTTTTATTTCCAGATCCCGACGCAAAAAATAGAAATCAAGGCCGAAAGCAAGATCGGCTCGTTGGATAATATGAAGCACAAGCCGGGCGGTGGCGACAAAAAGATCTTCAACGACACAGCCTATCTTCGGCAGACGAGTTCCAACGTGGAAAGCTTGAACGGCAGCGGGTCCCAGGTACGTTACGCGGAGAGGAAGTCTTGAGAGTCACAAAATTTTCTGATTACTTTCTGACTGCGCGCGGCAGACGAGCTCTGACGCGCGTGTTCTTTTCACGATCCTCGCAGAGAGAAATACATCGTGATTACGATAAAGTTTTTTTTTTCTTTTTCGATCCAATGAGAACTCCTCTCGAAATTTGTTCGCAAATCTAACATCCGCACCTAGAAACACGCGTCGCATGCGTCTTTGCAAAATGCATTTACAGCACATTGTGGCTTGCACCTGATAACTTATACGTATATTAAAAAAGATTTAAGATGTAAATGAACCAAATATTCGCGAAACGTGTCGTAACTGACCCACCTTGAAATATGTTAAATTTTATTTTTCAAAATTGCCGATCAAGATGGCCACGAATTAACCAATTTTTTTTAAATAACGCTTTTTTTTTTACTCTTCTCCTTTATTCGTAAAACTCACATTCCACCTGATCTGATATTTCTGCTGGTTGTTACCTTCGCAAGAATGCGATTACTGTCACGATTACGCCGATTACGAAAACCGTGAGCACTAATCAGGATATAAGCCGCTACACAAGATTAAACCAAAAGTGTTCTTTTATTTTGTGAAAATTCAGTGTTTTCCAAAAGAGACACGCTTAAAACAAATCGAAGTATTCGGAACACCGTTCGGTGATTTTTCAATGGAATGCTGCACAATGTCAATGGGATTGTGAAAAAACATTGTGAAAAGAACATTTATTTATAGTCTCAGTTTTACTCTCGCGCGCAGGGATGCTGCACAGGCTTTAATCCTGATATCGTGTCTTGTGCCCGCAGAGCCCCGTGCCCTCCGGCGCGATCACCGACTCCGGCAAGAACGGCCTGCCAGCCTCGGACGAGAACCTGAACCAGGAATGCTAGGTCACGAAATGTCGGCCGATAGACCCGCTTTAACTATATCATTTGCATATGATTAATCACGATTTTACCTATCCAACACCCCTCCCCTTTCGGAGAACGAACGAGCGCGCACGATATATCGAGAGCGATATCCGAGACGCGGACACGACGCACGGAACTCCTCGCGTAAAGAAAAGAAAAAGAAAACAAAAAACGAGGAACGATCGATGTCATCACGTTTACGCAAATTCGCGCGACGAGCGAGTTTATTAATTAACGGAACGAAGTAGCGCACTCGGTTATCGCGTTAATTTGTCGTCAATGAATGAAATACGAGAAGTATACGAGTGTATCTTTTGCATTTTATAGCATTTTTTTTACTTATAGTTTTATGCGAAACCATCACGAGCAAACTGTGTCACACAATACACGTAATCGCGATGCAAGGAAAGGAACGGAAAAAGTATTTTACTTTGTCATTAATATACGCAAAAGAATGTGTGAGAAAAAAAATTATTCTCGCGCGCATAAAACCTTTTTATCTTTTTAAGCGATAGCTTTTTTCTACCGGAAACTACCGCATTGTCTTCTCATCTAACTTCTCTTCGCGATTTTTCACAGATCGTCGATATCCTTCACGCGCCTTCGCTCTACTCGCTAAAATATTTGCAAGTTATCGATTTTTGATACACACTCGTGCCATAATATCAATAAACATTACGAAACTGCGCGCGTATCTTTCAGCGCGCCGTCAATCTCTCGTGATGCACCATTTATCGCTTAAGAAGTTAAATCGATAATGCGCGTAAAGATATGACATCGTCGTACGTAAAGGTGAACGGATTTTAAATGTGCTCATATTTTTTATCATCATGTCTTCGCAAACCGTCGCACATCGCTCGTCTTCGACCGCAAATAACGCAATTAATACACTATGTCTTGTTAATTTGCGAGATGACTAATCTTTTATATTATTTACGCGAAAAGAGGTATACGCGAAAGCGCATCGATCACACAACCATGCGTCGTAAAAAATTACGCGCACGTCCTCTCGAAAGGGGAAAGGGGGGAAAACGAATAGACGTTAGACAAACGCAAGGAAGCGCGCGTACATTAATTTTCGCGCGCGAGGAGGTCATGACGTCCGAACTTAATCTTCGAACGTGGTGCGAACGTACGTTGCAATTTCGTCGTCGCTTCGAGCATCATGTCGCGCAACGTTTCCGAAAAAAAAAAAAAAAATAAGAATATTGAATCGAACTTACGACGGTGCGTAGTTACCGTTCACATAAATATAATATCTTCGTTTGTAACGTGGTCGGTCTGATGATTTCTGATGAAGAAGAACCGGGTAGAAGAAGGGGAGGAAGAGAATCGCGCATCCACAGCAATCTCGATCGACATAGACGGAGGATCATCGAAGAAGCCGGTTGCGTCAATGTTTCGATTAGTCGCGAACGATAACAGTAGTTTTTTCTGCTCTATCTACGTTGCAATCACGATATATAAAGAGAGAGAGAGAGAAACAGAGAAGGTCGCGAAGTCGCTACATCTCACAGAACTTGAGAGGAATTATTATAGTTAGACTAGCAACGTGAAATAAGAGAGTAAGCTTCGGGTGGAGGAAAAAGTGCCAGAACAGCCATGTGCATCGCGCAGGTGAATCGCTAAGCGTGTTCAAAACACCATCGAGAGACACCTGTTAGATAGATCGGAGTTGTTACAGATCGCGCTCTTAGACGACGAGATATACGAGAGATCTTTGTGTGTAAACCTTTATTGTAGATACGTAACGAGATATATCCGCGTTGCACCTTGCGAGTAACGTATCGCTCTGGTGCAGAAACAACGGGAACGATGATGATGATGAGGGGAGCTTGTCGACGGAAAGGAGAGATCGATGATGAAAGATGATGTCCGAGTCGTTCGTGTGCGACCACGCCAAAAATATAAAAAAATCTCTCACTTACGTCACACTATATTATCTTAGGTACCTCGTGCAATTTACACGTCGCTAGAAGAGAGACTATGTAACACATTATTTACACTGTATTGCTTCCACATGAATTCTCAGATTATATCTAAGAAGATTATATCTAAGAGATATGTCTTTGATTCAAAAAAACGATTGATTAACATATTGCGATATATTTCACGAAGACAGAATGAATTATATATATATATATATACGTTAGATCCCCAAGTAATTGTCACCAAGTTACCACTTCGTACGAACGCAATAGTGTAACGATCGTCTGGCGATTGTCCTGAATTAGGACCGTCGGAGAGGCATTATAATAATATTTTTGTTTTTAAATTTACACTCACTCTCTCTTTTTTATCTCTTCTCCCCACACACCCGAACGCATCCTTCCCCAAATTTCTCGTTGACGAATTAATCTGCGTTGTCCCTATTTTTATAAAAATTTACATGTAGAAACATATTTGCGCGTAGCCTTGTTATAAAAAAAAAAAAAAAAAATCATCTCCCGAACTTAAAATTAAAAATACAATAATGTACACGCGATGGGTAACATCCAGGAGCTTTTTTTTTTAGTCACAATATTTTACAGTTCATTAAAATTTAATTTTTCAAGTAATTTGCGCAACGCTATATAAAAGTGACCTTCTCTTGCAAAACCGCATTAATTAAAAGGAACTGACACAGCTTTTTCACTTATGTAGAATTCAAGCATTTAATTTAATGAATTGTTGTAACAGAGAAAAAATAATAATTCGGGACATAATAAATTGATTTAATTATTATTCGGTTTTGAGAACACTGCGAACTTTAACTTCGCTGACTGAAGACCTGTCAGTCCCTTTAAATTTAATTACTTCGTGCAAGATTTACATCGATCAGACATAACATCAATGTAGACACGATCCCAAAACTAATCCCTGCTGCAGTCAAGCACGAACGGTACCGGCAAACACGAATAGTTCCTTCAGCCCTTCCTTACGATGTCAATTTAGACAAAATTTGTCACTTTATATAAAAGGGTATATAATACGCACGGCGTGTGCCGCACCCTCACGTGCAATTCACCCTCAAGGTCCGCAAAGTATTGTTGTCACCATTCACAGCAATCAAGGTCAGTTTGCACATGCTACTTAATTTCTCGTAAACAAGGGTGCATCTAGTCTAACAATAATCAATAATCAATAAATCTATCAATAGATTAGCAACAGATGCACCTGATACGCAATAGTATTTATTGTATTCTATTGTATTTTACTGTTAAAAATAAAAATGTTTGAAAATATATTTACTTACGCGATTTCAGCCTCGGACTCCGGTGGAGGATGATCGTCATTCCGCGAAAAGTTCTACAATCAGCGACAACGAGACACTCCAGCCTCAGCCACCACCTTCCACGCCGACCAAAGCTCGTAACGTCACGTCACCCTCGTCAATCGTGACGCCCCAAGCCGTCCGTAGCGGACTGGCGAAGTCACCGGAAGCTACAACGCCCAGAAAGCAACTCGCGCAAGAAACAGACGATGCAACCCTCGCGAACGGACACGCGTCCAAAACACCCTCGCCAGATGCGATAAACGGCAAGAACTCGCCGAAGAGCGGTCGGTCACCGACCTCCCCGCGTCCGCCCAGCAGTCTGCGCGTTCGATCCGCCAGCGACAAATCCAATCTCTCTACTCCTAGAAAAGCATCCCCAAACGCACCCAGTAGAACATCATCCCCCGTAACCCCGAGAAAAAGTCCGTCTCCCGGGGAGTTGCGTCTTCCGAAAATCGCGTCTTCGCCGACGCCGCAGGAAGCAAGTCCCGCGGCTCCTCCCGAGACTCACTCAAAGATCACCTTGCCCAAACTGATCGAGTCGTCTTCTCAAGCCGCTCGGATGGCATATTAGAGCTACTGAATCAAAAGCACAACGAGCTTTTTAAATAGAGACTTTATCACATGTTCGTGCGTGCAATTCTCTAAAAATTTAATTCGTTATATAAATGTAATCAAAATTGCGTTGATGTTTTATTTAAAAAAAAATTAATTGGATGTTTTTCAGATCAGTTGAAGCTGTAGATGAAAGAAAACATTTAAAACAACTTGTATATCTTACATAAACTTGTGTGCAAAAAAATTCATGAAAATTTGAAAACTCGTAACTCACTAAGTAGTAAATGTTCTCTTTTTCATTGAATATAAGATTATACTTTCTTATTGTAGAAATAACTTCCATTTTGAATATATACAAAAACTAGATACCAAAAAGTTCGAGATCGACGGAATAAGAACTTGTACTTGGCAAGTTTTTCTATTTTTCCAGTTACATAATCGATAATCTGTGTAGTCTCCAATCCCGCATCTTCTGCATGGAAGATTGATTTCTAAAGGGAGTTGAAGAAACAAACAAACCATAATTATAGAGTTGTGATCATGGTTTTCCATATTTTAATTCTATAGAATTTTCTTATATTTCGTTGTTTTTCTAGATGCTCTCTCATTTAAATATTTTATAAATTTTTTTAATAAACTAGAGCATTGAAATAATCACCTCGTACTGCTTAACGCGTCACGCACAACTATAAGAACTAACTCAAAACAGATATTTAATGTTTGAAAAAATATGTAGATTATTCTATCACTAAGCTTTAGATGAGTGGATAAGATGAGGGAAAGCATGGAAGACAAAAAATGCAAATAAATATTATATATGTGAGGTTTACAGAAGTAAAAATATATATGTACATGGTACACATAGTTTATAGACTATATATATATATAACTGAACACACTTCTCCAACATAAAGTTAAGAGATCATTCCAAAATTATTTTGCATATATATATAATACATTTTTTTCCAATAAAAAGACCTATGAAAATATAGTAAGCGTTACAAAAGTGATATACGTTAATCGGCCGTGTATAAAAAACGTCAGTTTTTCTTTGGCAGTGGTGGTGGAACTACTTTAACACCAATGAAATAAGGATGGCTCAGTGATTTTTTCGCCGTTATCCTCTGATTGGGATCGTACGTTAGCATTTTCTGGAAAAATACACAAAAATACGTGTTACGAATGTCAATGCGCTTTCGCGAAATATTAGACGCGATTGTGGATTTCCTCCGTTTTTTTTTTCTTTCCTTACCGAAAGCAAATCTTTGGCATCGTCGTCGTAAGTAGACAGAACGTCGCTCAACTTGTTCGCCTCCCATCTGGGAAATCTGGAAGTGTAGTCTGGGAGTTGCGACACTCCCGGCCAAATTGTTTCGTCCGGCGTGCCGAGCATGCGAAATATTCGAAATAACTGATCTATCTCGGAGTCACCGGGAAACAGTGCTCGTTTCGTCGCCTATAATCGATCGTGTCGTCTTGGCAGTAATGTTTACTAATCGTGATGTAATAAAAATCACATAATACACACGTACCATTTCCGCAAATATACAACCGAGGCTCCATATATCGAGCGCGCAGGTGTACAATTTGGTTCCTAGGAGAACTTCCGGTGCACGGTACCAAAGCGTGACCACCTCATGCGTGTAAGTGCGCACGGGAAGGCCGATCATGCGCGCCAGTCCAAAGTCAGCGAGTTTTATGTGACCTTCTCGATCTATCAATAAATTCTGCGGTTTTAAGTCTCTATGCAATATGCAACGGAGGTGACAAAAGGAAATGGCCTGCAGTAATTGATAAAGGTAGCTCTGCAACAACAGACAAGCCGATTTGTTCTTAAAACGAAAACGCGCTAATCAAACAAACGTGCGAAGTGATTCAAGATTCGCTACCTTTACGAGAGCTGGCTCTAAGCCTTCTTTAACCGAGTCTAGCAGTTTTTTCAAATCCTGCTGCAGGAACTCAAAGACAAGATACAAGTGATTGTCGCCGTCTACGACATCGAACAATTGTATGATGTTTGGATGAGTGAGATCTTTCAGTAACGAAATCTCTCGAATGGCAGTGGATGGAACACCTTCTCTTTCCCTGATTTAAAGAGGGAACACTATTTAATTAAACTTAAAATTGCAAAACTGTGAGTTTTTTAAAAATTCCCTTCCAAAAACGAATTTGAAAATATCACAACTTTTTTATGTAAAGAAATTTACCTTCTTGGTTTGTGCGATAATGTTGCTGTACTAGAAACATTTTTTGAAAAAAAAAATTAATTTCTTATAAGAACGACAGAATATAATAGACACATCGAAGTCACATCGGTGGGACAGAGATAAAATTTTGACTCCAGCAAAACTGATACAAAAAAAACTGCGGCATTAAAAATAAAATTATTTTTTATCTCAAACCAATCTTAATAAAAAAAACTTGTGTGTCTCATTAAATTAATAATTCATATATAAATTATTAATTATATAAACTAAAAAATACCAAATTAAAAACCAGGCGAGCATGGCATAATGGGACAAGCTGAATAATGTGGTGCTACGAAAATTAGTGTAACGTGGCGCCTGCAGATTCAGCTGACCCCAATATGCAGGTTGTTAGCAGTGTGTTAGCAGTGTGCACAAGCAAAAGCCCAGCTGATATTAGCAGTTCTGCAACCTGATAATTTATATAACATATGTAGTAGCCCTATTTAAATTTGGTAAGAGAGACAGAAATTAGTTAACAGTACACATCTTATTTGAATATTGTCCAGATTTTATGTTGATATACTATTAACAATATCTAAAATTATTCTCTTATACTTTCATAAAATTTAAGTAATACAATATATGTCTCTTTATAAAACGACATAGTATGATACAATTTTCAAAATTAGCAAGTGTGTGATTTCTTGTTAAAATATTAAAAATTAGTGGTTTTATATACATACTGTTTATCAGTGAGAAATGTAGAATATTTTATGGAATTGTTATTGTCAAGCATTAAAGAGAGCAGATATTAATGACGATTATATGAAAATTATAATTTACAAACATTCTGGATTAATGAAAGCTTGTTCTATTATGTTATATGTATATATATATATATACATATATATATATGTATATAAGTCTACATATAAATAAATTAAAAAATGTGATGTAAAAGAAAATACAATGTACTTCTCTTTAAAACCAAATAATTAAATTAAAACTTAGTATAACACATTACAGTTTTTATTATATAATTTATAAATATGTATATATATTCTGTAATTATCTTCAATCACACATGATTTAAACAGTCAGTATGAACATATAACATTTCTGCATTTCCTGAAACAATGACAATTACTGAACAAGCAGATAAACTCTCCAACGTCTCAAAATTACAAAACAGAACAGTATCAAAATATGCAAAACATTCTGTAAGTCACCTAACATTATCTCGAAGGAGAGTGACTATTTTTAATTTATCTCTTTTCTTTTCCCCCCACGTGTTTTGTTTACATACACACGAATAGAATAATACTCCAATAATATCCTAGTGTCAAGGAAGTGTAAATTTTGCCAAAACTTTTAAAGCAACGTACGTCTCTAAGCGGATTTTCTTGAGTGCCACCAGCTTGCCGGTCAGTTTATCTCTGGCCTTGTAGACCACCCCGTAAGTTCCCTCTCCTATCTTCTCAATCTTCACAAAGTTGTCCATAACCTCAACGTTGTCACGCTTGCCGTCGTCGTGATTTTGTTGACGTTTTTCTTCGGCCGGAGCCGTATCTTTCTTTACCGACTCCGTTTTCGATACTGTCGTTTGGCCCGTTTCCCTCGGATATATATCGATTATCGAGAATAACAAACCGGCCTCTTCGACGAGGTCGTTTCTTCACGCTTGTTTATCAACAACGGCGCAGAACTGAGGGTCTAGTAATACGACACACAAAAGCGCGCGCGTTAGTAGCCATTTTTATTTTCCGGAGGGGATGTAGAGGAATCGATAGCGCAAATCGATGGATGTTGACTGCGAGATCGATAGCCGTCAACTCGCAATCATCCCTTTAAAGAATGTTTGTTTGATTTATCAAAATCAAATAAAAGAAAATCGAGAAAGCATTGTCTTATCTTTTGATAATTTTTTCTCTCTTTTTCTTAATATACGTATGTATGTATGTTAAAAAGCACAAATTATCGAATAAATTATCGAATAAACATTTGAGACATTGTTGTTTTATTTATTTATCACAATACCATACGCAGAGAGAGCTAAAACAATTGCAATTGTTCAACGCTCGTTTGATACTTTTATTAATCGTGCAATAGCAAGTGTATGTGTGTAGTTTTTTTCTCTATAATAATATTTTTATATTTTATAACTAAATTATTACAACTTCTCGGTGTATCTTAACATATTCGTGACTATCTTGGAATGTACGAGTATATAGAACTACGGATACTCGAGTTATACGATTTTGCTTTTCTTTGTCTCTCCGACAGGTCAAAGCGCGAAAAATTGCGATACATCTCGAGTTTTCACGCATTTCTACGAGAAACATATCAATGCATTTGATACGAGGAAGTAAATCGAGTATAATATTGTGTAACGTGATGCCCACGCTAAAAGGTACATGACATACGTATAGTTTTTCGTCACCGAGATATTGTTGATAGATTTTTGAAATCCTTCTGCACGAGTCAAACTCTCTTTTGATTTCAAGAGATCCTTCACCGCATTACAAACAGACACAATGTAATTGGCGATCGTTTCTCAGTTTTTTTTCCTATAGTTAGCACAAAACTCACTCTATAGTATTGATATTGTAGATTTATCGAATTTCTCGATTGTTCTCAGCGCTCTTAGGATACAAGTTAATCGCGTCTTTCGTTTTTCTATTTATACGAATATACATATATCGATTATGATACGTATATTTAAGTAAAAATATGTATGTAGGAATTACATACTGTATATAATATATACGTATGATTGCTTCTCACTCTTTGAGAGCTTTGTGTTTCATAAACATGTAAAATATACGTGCACATTTTTCTACCAAAAGCCAAGCAAAAACGCATAAAAATTGGAATGTTCGCGAGATTCGTATTTTCACCGCCTCGCCGCGGAAGATATTTCCGTAAAGTTACTTTCTATAATTTATAAAATAACTGGCACTCTCCGAAATCTCTCTTTATCTTTTCAAAAAAAAAAGAATCAACTGGTATGTCAAAACAATAATAAAAACTAACCACTTACAAAACTATAAAATATTTTTCCGTTCACCATCACTGTGCACCTTTAATTCTATGTAAGTGTAAATGCAATGTAATTGCTAAAACTTAATTAAACATTATACAATATAGCGACAAAAAGTTTCAATCTGCCATTGCACATTCGAAGACGATAACTGGAATTTAAAAATAGCCTCTCAAAATAAAACTTAACATTATTGCATCTACGTGTGATAGAACTGGATTAAAAATATGATAGATTTTCAATAGTATTTTGGAATGTGATGTGTGTACAATACATTTTCATGCACAATAATTTCGTATTTCCTTCGTAAAGATCTTTACGGTTTCATTGCGCGAGTTATTCGCAAAAAGGCCTGGGAGAATATTATTTTAAAGAAGTCGTTTTTCTTTTACTCAAATTTGGGCTGTTCGAAAAGTACGTAACGTTTTTTTTAAGAAATTTAAAACTTACTCG
The DNA here is from genome assembly GCA_014825475.1 of Pseudomyrmex flavicornis. Lineage (NCBI taxonomy): Eukaryota > Metazoa > Arthropoda > Insecta > Hymenoptera > Formicidae > Pseudomyrmex > Pseudomyrmex flavicornis. The sequence goes on from QVNW01001512.1 coordinate 11,830, forward strand.
CACCGTATTTTAGCTTCTCTAAATAATCACATACGATAGTGTTCGGTGTTTTTAGTATCTGCGCGATGTTTTGTCTCGTACATCCTCTACGATAATGTCAATTTGAAAACGCTACGAACTTTTCGAATAATCTCATAATTATAACCCGAGTTGTACGTAAACAACATAATTAACAAATAACAAAACTTCCTCTCCTCAGGCTATTTAGAATATTTTAATTTCAGCTTATTATGAATAAATTTCATTATATGGAGCACAATCAAGCGCAGAATCTCAAGCAAAGCACTCGTACTGGATAGTTTTGGATGAAACTTGAAGTATTGCACAGAAGAAATCCTTACAGTAAAATTCAATATTTTAAACGATACAACTGTTTAAATAAACGTAAGGAAATATAAAAAAATCGTATTTATAATAGTCGCAAGTCTCACCCAAATTAGACATAGAGTTTGTACGAGAACGTTCTTTTCTCTATTATTTTGATTACAATTTCTTATGTAACGTAAGAATGTTTTATATATAGATAGAAAATTTGAAATAGAAAACCTAATCTTTTCTAAACATAAAAATATTATAAAGTTATTTAAAAAATACTCAAACCCACGATAATATGACAGAATTTGTTTTGCTCGAGAAGACAAACATCTAAATGCTGATGATACTAAATAATTATATATATTATAAATGTATATTGTTATCTTCTTTACAAGAGAAAAATATGAATATGATACGATTTATAAATGCTGTCATTACGATAACACTAGACTTTCCTATTAAAAAAAATATAAAAAATTAATTGTATATTTTTTTTCTTCTATTCATAAATCATCTCATGATTTTCTTAAGAATGATTATAAATATCATGGTATGTGCAAATTGTTGAATTTATAAATAACAATCATGTAACACAGACCAAGTTTTTGATTTCCAGAAGTTATCGTAAAACAATGCAAAATAACGAAATAACAAAACTTAAAACATAGAAAACATACTTACGTAAAAGTTTTACCCGTCTCTCTAAACTACAAGGCGCATTGAGGCTTGTTCTGAGTGTTCTAAGTATATGACTAGAGCATACATTTCAGATATTATTTGTCTAACTCACTCTAAAACTTATGATTGCCCAGTTAAAAAATGTATCAGTTTCTGTTGAGCGTTATGCATGTATATAATAGCCTTCTTCGGTATTGAAAAATAAACAATTTAAGCCATTGTGAATGTTTGGGCAATCAAAAAGTAAAATTAGCTTTGCGCATGCGCGTGCATTTGTCCTCTTCATATTCGAGACACAAAGTAAACGAATAAAAATAAAACTTATTGATTTTTGAAAAAATATTCTCATTGAGAATTAATATAAATAATTTTGCCTTGGAAAAACGGCTCTTGCAGCTTTTTCTTCTGGATCTAATTGGTTACGATAACGTTTTGCCAAGAAAGCTGCAATCACCTGAAAATATTTACACTTATAAAGTTCAGAGAAACTTTGAAAAAGAAATACAATCGGAAAGATATAATATAAAAGTTATCGAGATTTACATCCTGTAAATTGTTATATGCTTTATCATGAATGAATGTGTGAATATTTGATTCGGTAAAGCAACATCAAGAAAAATATGTCAAAAAACCACAACCAATAATATGAAGCCACCCACCATCTGTTAGGAGGATCATATGAAGTGACAGAGGACATGGCGATGGTGTTAGACTAGAGGAAAGCACTAGGATTAGCTCGTGGATCTTTCTGGTTCCTGTAGCGCACGGTCAACCATACACCAACGAACTGTAACCGGGTATACATGTTAAACGTCAGTAAAAATGAGAGCACTCTTGGTGTCAGTAATCAGTGTGAATATGTAATATGTGCATGTGTATGTGTGTGTGTATATTATATAATTTGTGCTTTGTGTCATTGTGCGTGTGTGTGTGTGTGTGTGTATTACATAATTTGTGCTTTGTGTTATTGTGCATATGCATGATAAATGTCAATGTTTTTTTAATATTTATGAAAATAACTTTACCTCCGTAAAGCTAAAGAATAATCCTATACTGCCACATAGTTTGAAGGCGTAATCAATAGTAGATTGCAATTTATGCATACATGTCGGACAAGGAGGACAAGGCATTAAATTGACATCAGCTGATTGACAGCACTGACTCTGCAAAAGATTTTGATAGTTTATTAAAAAAACCATCATCTTTTTATCATATAAATTACTTACTTCATCGCAAAACAGAGATTTGTCATCAATATTGGTGCTATTAAATCCACAGCATTTGAAAGTACGTTGAACCTTTAATCTCAAATCATCACTTTCAACGTGTTTCCAACCCTGTAAATAATTAATAAATTTTATTTCATGCAAATAAAAATTGCAGTGTCTCTCTTCAATGTTAAAAGACTGACCTGTTCTGCTAGTTGCTCTTGCTGTTTAGTATTGACAGCAAGACAAGCACAGGCAATGCTGAATTGAATTAGGAACAAGAGGAATAAGATAAGCATGTACTGTAAAATTTAATTAAGGAAAATTATGTTTTTTTGTTAAAATCATAATAATAATGCAATAATGACGTAGAAGTCACTGAAACATTTTAATATCTTATCAAAGTAGGATTACTGAGATAACTGCAAAGTTAAATCAAACAAATTTGTTTTCTGTATCTACTTGACATTAAAATACAATCAGACAAGGATACAAAGAACAATAAAACCTGATGATGCTTCACGGCACCAATCAGGCCTAATATAGAAATGAGGAATAGGATCACTCCGCATGCTAAAATGCCTCCAATAATAGGAAGATTTGTAATTAAAGCAGATGCTCTCCCATACACAGCAACTCCTATTAATATAAAGGCAACAACCTGTAAGAGACAACATGAATTAACAAACTTTAACATTTCTATCATGTGTTCAATATAACACACGCATGACAAATGCTAAGTAATCTTAGTTAACACTTGTGCATAATCTAAATCATCAGCTGTAGATTATGCATAGTTCTTATTTACAACCAATCATTTATTCAAGTGTATACATGAACTTCCTTTAAAAATTCTATGAGTGCTGCAACGTTTTGTGATATAAATTCCTAATTATTAATTATTTGACAAGTAACACCGTCAATGACGTCAATTTTCTTTCACACAATATATCACGTATATTGCTCTAATCTACGGGAACAGAGAGACGCTCGAAGTAGCTAATCAGTCAATATGTATATCCGAAATTAGTCAATCATTGACGTAATTATGCAACGCACGGACACCTCCTTCCATAAACATCGAGCAAGAGGAGGAGAGCCGTGATCAGATGAAACAGGTTGAGAGAGACAGAAAGAAACATCCAGAAAAAGAGAGAGAATGTCGATCGACTGAGTTTTCCACGGAGAAGTGTTCGAAGATGACGAAATTTACTTACGATGTAGAGGATGTTGAGTGCCGTCAGCGCATTTTTGGAGCACGTAAAGCCGCCGCACATCTTTGCCCGCGCCCGTCTAGCCTCCCCTGTCGAATTCGCAGCCGCGACCGACCAAAGTCGCGGCAATTCGCGACGCAAAACTCTTCAAGCGAGACTTACCGAGTCACTGTCGATTTACACAAACCGGCAGATGCGACTTGCGCGCGATTCGCAAATTCGCACACGATTTCAACAACCTCGATGACGTCCCCACGACGGCAGACGACTCGCGACTCGCGACTGCTCAGCGGAGCAGCGCGATGGCGACGATCGATGCGCTCGATAGATTGCAACTATTGCGCGCGAAATACAAACGTCGACGAGTACGCAGTTATGTTACTACATACTTACTTACACGTATATATATACTCGGCAAGTCAAAATAACTATTGTGTAATTTTTTAAAATGAATTAGAAAATAAATTAGAAAAATTACATCACAACAGCTATCTGGAAAATATACAGAAATTAGAAATTTATGTTTCAAAATATAGAAAAATGATTTGTTTGTTTTTTTCATAAGGAAAGAGAAATTGACAGAGATCATTATTAGAATTACTTAACTGCTGACTGATCAAACTTTAAAACTTAAACGCGATTTAAGACGTTGTCAATTTTATTAATGCTAATTTTTTATTAACCCAATGATGTCATATTTAAATAATATGGCCAATAATACGGCACTGTAGCATTGCGACCTGAGGTCGTCAGATGAATGGGTTAAATATAATTATTTTAATTTTTTTTCGAGATAATATACAAAAAGAATGAAAGAAAAATGTTCTGTCTTGTTTCCTGGTTCGCGTCATAAATATTGGTGCGTACTTCTCGCTAGGTTTCATTAGTAACCAAACGTCGTAAATGTGTCACGTCGAAACTCGCATGGATTAAATGTGAACGTTTGGCCTAGATAACGTGTAAACAGTTTCTACGTGCAATTCTGCTATGTTAAATTGTACGTGTGGCATATTGTATTTTTTGTACCTGCTAGTTTTATTCCTAACAAAAAAATTTTGAATTATATACGTGTGATATTGTTTTTTTCTAACATCGAAAATATCTCAATTAATTTTTTATCTATTTATTATATATGTTATGTATATCTTTTTATTATATATGTTTGTATATTAAGATAATTATTTATCGATTAGCGTAAATTCACTTTAATGCCTTTTCTTTGAATATTAAAACACACAAATCACAATCATACGTAATATAGCTATGAACATGAAAGATAAATAAACACATACATTTCTAATAGAGATATGCGTAATTATGCTGTTTTTTGTGTTTTCTCGTTGCAACTTTATACTTTATTCATTCTACAAATCTTTAAAACTACATTTTCTCTTGTATATATGTATATATTTTACCGTTATATATTGCTATACTTACTTCTTTATAAAACCGCACATGGAAAGTTTCTTAAGATGCTGTTAGACATTCATAAATTTTGGCATTTAAAATGCGAAACGCACACGTGGCGTATCTTTCGCAAGTTAATTATAAAATATACGAGGTTTTCACGTGCGCGTTTTACGTTTTTGTAAAAATTGTGTTATTTGTGTTTGCTTACAAGATGCGCGTGCTTAGTTTGCGGCAAGATATCAATGTTTCGTGGCGCAATAAAGATCGTCATATGTGTGCTTAATTAAGAAACGTGACCAAAGTAAGATTTCGTGGAAGAAAGTTTACAAACAATGAATTAAAACAAAGATTTTGCACAGGAAAAAGTTGTTACATATTATGAACATTCTTTTTTTTTTTTTTTGGACTTATGATCTCATTGTCAGTCAAGTAACTCTCACGAAGAGAGTCGCGGTTACAATTGAAAGAAGATGAGAATCGGAAAAAAGGCAAATAGGAGAAGAAATTAAAGTATTTGACAAGGTAAACAAAATATATAATTGCGCGTACACAATAAAACAGTCGGATTTTTTTATATTACGATTGCAACGCAGAAACAATTAGTCCGAAAACTTTTATTTTCTTTACACGTGGATGAAACGCAAACAATAATTTACCAAAAAAACGAGCAAAAATAACCGCACTTCTGTGTTGTCACATTGTTCATTAGTTTTGTCAGCAATTTACAATGATTGTTATCCAGAGTGGCAGCCATCGCCGTTTCGATACTGCAAAGTGATTAATTACCAATATTGTTGCGCGTGTAATGTTTATTATTATTAATCATGAGTGTAGAAACGCGTTTATTATTATTAATCATGAGCAGAGAAAGGCAATAGTTGTATATAAATATAATACGTGCGCAGAATATTTTCTCTTTCATTTATAAATTTGTAAAATTTTAATCCTGTTATATATCTGTATTGGGAATGATGAAGAGAGAGGGAGAAATACGTATACATATGATGTACTTTTATCAATTTCGATGAAATTTCATTCAATTACTATTTAACGCAATTAAATATCATGGAATATTTTAATGATTAATGTATTTGACTCTAATATCGCAAATGTGAATATTGCAACGTCTGTGTGTTAGTTGAAATAACAATTGCGTAAGAACAACAAAATTTATCCGAATATTCAGCATTAATGTGTTCGAACGTTGTAACAGCTGACGAAAAGAGAGAAGAAAGAAAAAGAACTGTCAAAAAATTTATTTTTGCGAGTGACGTAACATCAGTTGCGTCTTAAAATTGTGCGTAATAGTGATTCGCAAGTGGCATAGATACGCGCGTGAGAGATATCGATATTTGCTTTATCTGTCCTTTTTCTCATTCAGAAAGAACTAAAAGTAGTAACGGACAAACATTCTTGTAAGATCGAGTGGGGATAATGATTTCAGATTCGACACACAAATTACACTGATAACGCAATGCTGATAAAGAGACACGTATAAAATCTACGACGTTATACGCGACTCCGTCACTCAGAAATGTTGTAGAATAACTGAGTGTCGTTAAGGTTTCAGGCGTGTTGTCGTCTTTTCTGGTAGCATTAGACTGTTTCATCGTTATCTCTGTAAGCAATTAAGATAAATTGATTTTACAACTTTTGTGCGCAAAGTAGTATTCAAACCAGATATAAAATGCAATTTTAATTTATAGCTTTTTAAATATGTAAGAAAGATTGTTGATCACAAATTTTATTATTTATATATATATATGTAGAAAAAGATCGATTATATGTGTGTATAGAATTTATTATAACGATAGTCTTTCGTAGCAAAAGTCTTGAAATTTGAGATAAAACATATGCAATATTCTGCGAGATAAATATTTTATAATTAATATTCAAGATCTCGTTAACGAGTGATTTTTCCAAATAAGAAATCGATCTCTCGACAAATCTCGAAAATAATGAATACACTGAAGAACACTTTTAAAAATCAAAAGTAACGCTTAAACAGTTTCCAAGAGCGAAGAGTCGACGCAGCCGTCGACGAGATCAGGTCATAAATAGATAACGCGTGATATATACGCGCCGTTAGCGAATGGCGTCGACGAATAATGTTACATATTTCAAATAGCAATATATACACATTTTTTAATTCTATTAAATCTATTTTATTTAGATAAACTGATGTTTTTACTATATATATATATATAATATTATAAATAATCAATCATTTGGTTTCTTTCTAGTTTTGAATTTCTTTTTCATAGAATATTATGCACGTTTTATCATTTTGACACACGCAAAAATTATCGCTTGCCACTAAGTTGCAATATTTTATCATACCGTATGGAAATAATGTACTTTTTCGAAGCAGTTGTTAAAAAGTATTAGCAAACTTTCTCACATTACAACACACTTGTGCAATCGGTTTTTTTTTCAGTCCACTAATAAGAAGAAATAAAAAGATGGAGCAACCACGTTCCAAGCGATTGCTTCAATATATAGCAGCCTTCACAGGTAAGATTTGAAATAATTTTAATTTTTTATCAAGAAGAAGATTATTTCAAACAAGAAAATTATCAGGTAACAAAAAAAAGAATAATACAAAACGTTACTTATGCATTTACTCGATTTTACTGTTTTCAGCCACCTTGTCATTAGGGACTGCTGGAACTCACATAGGCTGGACGTCACCCATGCTACCAATGCTACAATCATCTAACTCCAGCGCTCCGCTACTTATAACATCGGATGAAGCTTCCTGGATCACTTCGTTTCTTCTTCTCGGCAACATACCCGGATGTATTCTAGCGGCCTTCATCGTCGATTGGTGCGGAAGAAAAACAACTTTGCTGATAGCCAATATTCCCCAGTTAATGGGATACATTCTGATCATCGTAGCGTGGAATTCTTATATCCTCTACGCGGCACGTTTGATCAGTGGTATCGGTCAGGGCATGGTGTACGTCACATGTCCGATGTACATCGGCGAGATCGCCGATAAGGACATCAGAGGCTGCCTCGGTTCCCTCATCAAACTAATGGTGACCTTCGGTGAGCTGTACGCTCACGCGATCGGTCCGTTTGTTTCTTACAAGATGCTCGGTTACTACAATCTGATATTGCCGGTACTGTTCTTTTTCTTCTTCACCTCGATGCCCGAGTCGCCGTACTTCTTGCTGATGATGAGGCGCAACGACGACGCGATGAAGAATCTGAAGAGACTGAAGGGCGGCATTTCCAAGGATCAGCTGGAGATGGAAATGGATCAGGTAAAGAAGACGGTCATCAACGATCTCAGCAATCGCGGTCACCTGTCGGATCTCTTTAAGACGCGCGGCAACAGGCGCGCCGTTTTCATCAGTTGCGGCCTGCAATTCGTTCTTCAATTCAGCGGCATCGCTGCGATCGAATCGTACACCCAGGAAATTCTCGAGAAGGGCGACGCGTTTCTACCCGCGAGTGTTTCCGTCATTCTGATGAGCGTGCTCCAATTGATCGCCGGTATCGGAGCGACGCTCCTCGTCGACAAACTCGGCAGACGACCGTTACTTCTGTCCACCACGTTTCTAGGCGGAAGCGCGCTCATGATCGCCGGTGCTTTCTGTTTCTTGAAGTTCAAGCTCGGCACAAACACGACCGGATACGGTTGGTTGCTTCACACTTCCGTGATATTCTACGAGCTGATCATCGCTCTCGGATTGAATCCGCTCCCGTACATGATGCTGGGCGAGCTGTTCCCGACGAGCATCAAAGGCGCCGCTGTCTCGGTCGCCAATATCTTGGCTTCCTTTCTGGCTTTCTTCGTTTCCAAGATGTATCAGGTGATCGCCGATTACTCCGGAGTGTACACGAGTTTCGGCTGGTTCGCCGCCAGTTGTTTCCTCGGCCTGATCTTCATCGCGCTTTACGTACCGGAAACCAAGGGTAAGTCACTGCTGGAGATCCAGGAAGAGCTCAATTGCAAGAAGAAAAAGAAGACGAGCGAAAAGAAGAATGTCGAGCTACAGATAAGTACGATTGCTTAGATTTAAAAGTAGGAGCGCTTGAAAAAGAATTTGCGCGATAACTTTCAAATAATATAGAAATAAATGACACGCGTTTTCTGTTTTATTGAATGCGACAGGTAATTTTAATACTGAATGGTTTTCTTTTTTTGTTTTACTTGTAACAATTAAGACGTGTCGATAGTAAACGTCGATCAATAAAGCAGAAAAATGCGATTTTTATCAATTAGTTATACAATTCTTCGTAATACTGTTCTTTTTGAATATGTTGAAATTTATACAAAAGAATGCTAAAAGTATTCGAAGAATCTCTTGTATTTCAAATGGGGCATCCGTTATAAAAGAAAAACAATTACTAAAATAATTTATTTGTTGTCTTTTATAACGTGAAACAAACTATAACGTTTGAAAAAGAAAATCTAACTATAATTAAAATCTAATTAAAATCTAACTATAACGTTTAAAAAAGAAAATCTAACGATAATTAATGTTTCGAATTCGGGGAGTAAATTCAGATAGATTATTAATTAATTTTATAGATAGAAATTAAGTTGCAAAGATTTTCTTTAGTATTTTAAGAAAAGGGCTCTTATATTCCATCGAAGAAGGAGCTTCGGTATCAAAGTCACGAATACGAGATCGCCAAAAAAAGCACTTCCCGATCGAGATAACATCGTACGATGTTTGGAAAACCTCAGATAATAATACATGTTTCGGTTTATGTTTGGATACGCGAAAAAAAAAGCACTTGTCAGTTGTGCAAACATGTCGATGTGTCAAGATATGTAAATTCAATTCGCAATTTTCAACCGAATATATATCTTAATTTTAAAACATGTTGAAATAACATCTGCAAATTAGCGATTTTATTTTGTTTTTTTTTTTTTTTTTTTATTAGCAAAATACGTGTAATGCACAATTTAATCATTTTTATTTGCGCGCGAATTAAGTGCGCATTCAGCGAACATTCAGCGACAAAACCGCGAGAGCAGTTTTTCAATAATTTCTGTCTTTCAAATTAAAACGCGCTACTCAAAATTGTTTGTCAAAAACATTTCAATTATTGTTTTCGCTGAAGCCTTTTTTTGTTTTTTAGATTTATTTATTTCAATTGCGCGTGTAATTTCACTTTTTTGTTTCTCTTCCTTATCTCGCGTTAAAAGTGATCGCGTTATTGCGATATTAACTCGATCGCGGAACGAAGAAAGCGAAGAAATCTCGGCTGAGAATGAGATACAAATTATTACAGTGTGTGTCCGATGTTTTCCGAAAAAGCGTGCGAACACACAGAACATATCCATCGCCTTTTCGGAATTCATCGTGCATCCAGCGTGCGTTAGCAGAGGCCCACTCTCGAAGAGCAATCTATGACCACCTTATTTTCCCTTTTAGGCAGGGTTAAACTGAAGCTTGAGACTGATAGTTTTTAATTAATCGTAAAGTATTTATTTATCGCTGTAAACGCTCCGAACAGGAACGAAACAACTGCGTGGTTCTCCGTTTTGGGATAACACACGTGTCACCTCAATGTTACATCTCTCCTCCTCTCGCGTGACAAGAGATTCTCTTGACACATACATATATATACATGTATTTACCTCGTATCTTAAACACGCTGGGAAAAATCTCTCAGGTAGAATGAACACCGACGGAGGCAAAAATAAAAGACGCGCAAAGAAATTCTCGCAAGTGTTTTAAAAATATAAAAGAAGAGAGTATTAAAGTAATTCAAATTAAATTGACAAAATGACAAAATATTTTAAGAAAGCAGCAAATTCCTGTTTGGTGCGACAACGCACGGCGATTAGGAACATCTGTATTATCCCTTTCAGGCAGGGTGCAACACAAACAACGATATAACGCTTACGATTAAACGTTATTAAAGTGTAGCGCGTTTGATTCGCGCGTACCTCGACCGCACGCCTATGGCCCTGAAGCAAGAAGGATTTAGACGAGCACTGTGGCATGACTAACTTTATTTTCCCTTTCAGGCAGGGTGAGACATAAACGTTCTAAAAATAGCTTCGGCGTAGAATATAACTGGCCCGTTATTAGAGTTAAAAAAGAAAGCATTCACGTTTCGACTCGCGTGTTAGAAACTCGCCGGAATATATCCGGAGAGCGTGCTCGCGTATGTAATACATGTAAGTGGTCGCTCTAATAACAAGCTGATCGTCCGGAAACTGTTAATCCGCGAATTGGTTTTTCATCAAATGTCTGTTCGACGACATCCCGCTTGAATTTCGAAGGGGAGTTTTATTTTTACACCAAATCCACCTGTTACGAAAGACGTGAAGATGAGCGCGTCAACTCCGTTTGACGAGTAAATGGCCCAAACGACCGTGTGCGAATGTGTGACGCGACAATTGTACAAACCATTGCGGTCTTACTTGTAGAAATAATATTCGCGAATACACGCACGCGCGTCGGTCATTCGCTTTTATTGTTGCGACTGCACACGCGTGAGCACGCAAGTACTTAAATAAGATATGTACCATACGTATCATCTTAACTCACACAAGTGTCAAGTATGTTCGCGCTATTGCATGACTCTCTACATATGATATCCCTTTTAGGCAGGGTGAGAAGACTAAGGTCGAATTTACATCGACTGTACAGATTTTTTTCTCTTTACATTGTAGAAGTTTGCAATATACGTTGACAGTAAAGAAAAACTCACTACTTTTGAAAGTTTTGTTAAATGTCTTTCTGTTTTTCCCCTTCAAGCGCGATTCCCCACTTACAGATCTCCTTTCGAAGAAGAAGACGTCACGATGAGAAACTGCGAAAGGTGAGTAAAGAGACACACGTCGCAAACCGGACAACTAGCGTGTATATTTTTTTTCTTTTTTTTTGCATTATAATAATCTTGTTATACATAAACGTTATTACAATATAGAAACATAAATTTTTAAATATTTCATCTGTTTCTCTCAACATCTCTCTCACAACTTGTCGCTATGATACACACCTCGTGTAGCCGGGATTATTATGTTGGTGTTATAATAAATCCCTCTTCCTTCCCCCCTCTCCCTTGGCGTAAAATCTCGTTAACGTGCCCGGGAGATACGCTGCCCACGTGACTCTTTTGGCCTGAATAAAACACGCAATCGTCTCGCGTACGAGAGCGACAAGATGAAACTTGCATGCAAGCCTTTCGTTTCCGCGCTTATCGCGCTTCACATATTTCACCATTGTATTCAAATCGCGGCAGACATTAGTTTCTTATTCGAGGCGCATTGTCTTGAATTTTGAAGAGATTAAATACTATGTAACTCTTGCCTTTTGCCTTGATTAATGAGTAACATGAACGTTTTGGGGTCACCCTAAGCCCCATTGAGAATTTTATAATTGAAGGCTTTAGTAAATTTCTACAGGAACGAAACGCACCTCTTTACAAAATTAACAAAACGTTAATTTTTCTTTATTACCAGAACAAAACTAAGATCTTTTTAATTTGAATAAGTAAAATATTCACATTTCCTATTTAAGTAAGTAAAATATTCACTTGCCAAAAAAGCTAATTGCTTATACTCGTAGTACTTGAGTGTGTCTTTGTGTGTTAGAAAATTCTGTATGTAATACAGTAGTTTCCTCGAAATACTTGAAACGTTCAAACAAACTTTTCTTGAATAAATAATTTGAGCATTTTTGTCGGCGTTTCTCGCAGTGTTTTACATTTTTCTTTCGCGTTGCACATCGCGACGTGACGAAGCTATACAAAGTAAGAAGGTAATGCGAGACACACGCGAGCTATTTTGCTCGACAATCCCGTGCGATCACTGATCGGAGAAACAGTCTGCTTTTATGCTCGAATCGAACTTGTCGCTTGCGTAACGAGCCGCGTATTCGAACGGGAAAGGAAATGCCCGTTTCTCTTCCGTGGAAACAAAACGTCGCACACACAAGCGAATCGTACCTCACGTCGGCACTGTGATTGTCGAAGGAAAAACTGCACACATATCGTGCACACACACACACACACACACACACGCAACTATCGTATCTGGAGCTTGAACGATTTTAAAGTACACCTTGACGGAAAGGAGCGTGTCACACACGTTGATTGTCACGCGATGCCAAATATTGGTATGCTCGGTGGTATCATAGTGTCGTAAGAAATAAAGACGCGACCAGCGCAAATTTCTCTCTCTTAATTCTATCTCTTTCTCTCTTTTTCTTTATTTTCAAACCTCGTGTGCTACGAAGTTTTTCTAACGTCGCTACACATGTGTGCTCGAGCATTCGTCGAATTCTCGATTGCGCTCTCGTGCGATTGCGATCTCCCCGGCGAGAAGACTGTTCAGAAAGTCACGAGAGCACGCGTGTACGCTAACTATCGCTATTTATTACCTCGCTTATTACACGTAAAACGAACTCCTCGCGGATTAGGCCAATTGATCTCGCAAGCGTATACGCGAAAGAAATATATGTGCACGCGAAAAAAAAAAAGATTTGCTAGAACAACAAGAGGATAATTAGTATGATGCAATTAGCGAGAAAAATTTGCTAAGCCTATTGAATTTTTTATTTTGCCAACAAAACAAATTTTTTGTTGATGAAATAAGAAAAACATTCGATAGACTCAGCAAATTTTTATTTCTCGCCGGCCATATATAATAGCAAAATTTTTCTTTTTTCCGTGCACCAAAGTTAACTGTGAGAATAAGGCTTGATGTGACAAAAACAATTGCATATACGCTATTATAATATTTTCTATAGTGGCTCTAAAAGTTAGTCGCTTACGGGTAGAAAAGGAAAATATATCTTTATCGAAAAAGAATTTGCTTTTTTTCTTTTACGCAACGCAGCGATTTTTAATTATTGCGCGAATTGCGCTTTCGCCGCCGGATCGGAAGAATTCCGGCGAGAGATCTATGGCCGTGTGTGAGTTGCTCTAAAGACTACGTTTACAAACTTATCAGCGAGATCGGTTGCGTCTTTTTTTTTTTTTTTTGTATTTTATCTAAAAGAAAAAAAAGAAACCAAAAACTCAACGTTCGCCCGAAAGACTGATTATCGTTAATTAACTAATTTACGCTCTTACATACCGCGATATTACGAATTTGCCGATTGATTGTGCGACGCGAAAGTACGTATGTATTAAACTGACGACGAAACGGTCATCTCTGTAACGTGCGTTCAAGTTTCGATCGATCCCGCATCGTCGCAATTCGGTCGTCCATATTGTATAGGCAAAAGCAAAAAGGTTATCAAACATGATCGGCTTTGAAGCGATTTCGAAACAAAATTCTCAGGACGGTCACTTTTAGAATGAAGAGCGAAATGGAACAACGCAGGAGCATTAATTCGGCACAGAGGACAGAGAATTTGTCGAAGATCATAGTTTGAAAGACGTGTTAGGGAAGTTCTTCTTGTCATCGCCTTCTTGTACTGGTCGATCTATCGCGCTATGTCGCGCGAGTGTAGGTATATACACTCGACGTAGTATATACGTGTGTTGTTGCTAGTAACAAGTAATCATAAAAATTCTAAATATCCGCCTGTCTGTTCTTAAAACGTTCGATATTCCGCATCGTCCATTTTATTATACGTCGCGGAAACAACATTAGGTACAAGCCTCTATACACACATGCGCGTTTGCAAACTCCGACCAAATATTTATAGACGCTCTATCACGTACACATTACTTTAGAAATAGAAAAGTTCATTCTGCATTAATTCTCGCGGAGAATTCCAAACTACAGCCGAAAATGGTCGAAAACCGTCTAATTACGGCCTCTAATTAAAATTAATTTGTACGCGAACGCATATATCGCTCACTCCAACATTCGTGTATATGGCGAAAAAAATTAATGCACGAAAAAACAAATCATAAAACGTTTTGACGCTTTGCAGCTTTTTTTTTGTTTTTTTTTGTTTTTTTTGAGAAAGCTAATAAAAGAATAATGTTGAGTCACACGATGAAATTTATCGCATCGAGCTTTTCGTAAGATGCGATCTTCGCAAAATTCCTAAGGATTTCTCTCGATCTGAAGCGATACAGAAGTGCCACGAGGGACCTTTGTTGTGCCGAACGTGTTGGTTATTTTTGCCGCATAAGCCGGATCGTACGTAAACGGTGTCCATACATGACGCAGCTATATTTTATCTTATCGATATATCGTTGACCCTTTTTTTTTTTTTTTTCACCGTCACGAAATGTCATCCGTTCTAACGATCTGATATATCGGATTCGATCCGAATGCATCGAATTAAAATAATTTCAGTCACGAACAAAAGCAGAAACAATATGTAAAACGATAAAACTTTGCAGTGATGTGAAAATCACGATGTAGAATTGTAAAACTTTTTTTTTTAACTATTTTTTTACGTGTATGTAGTCGAGAACGATACTTTTTTTGCTTATAAAAATAATGAACCGTCTGCGTATCTGCGAAACCGCAGAATTCCCGTATCGCTGTCAAAATTATGGACATTATTTAATTCGCAAGCTCGCGAGTTTTACGTTGGCAAATAATATTTTTCATTCCCGTGGAAAATACACTGGCTTCAGAATAAACGTATCGGAAAAAGTTCCTGCTGAATCGCCATCATCGCGGCAAAAAACGTCCGATAAAACTTTTAAGCAATTAGTCACAAAGCAAAATGGGAAATTGCAGCAAGAGAGAACGGCGGAGCAGAATAAAAATGCTTGGATCGTTTTTCGCGTGATAGCGAGAATTGTAGTCTTATGACCGCGCATATACACGAAACGCACATAACACACATTCACACGCACTTTAATAAATAATTATCGTCACTGTGCATCTTTTCTCTTCGTTCTGGATAAAATTTCATGGCGCAACCTCGATGAGCTGTTGTCTGTGACAGTTTATCTTACAATTGACAACAACAATTTTTTTATTTTTTTTTTTAGCCTTTATCTGGACTACTCTCTCGACGTGTAACTACAAAACAATTGTTATTTAACGAACGTTCTTTATTTACAACTTTCTACACGCGCAGAAAAAGAAACGGCCGCGGTCGGCGCGCAGAATCGACGAAGCCGAGAAAAGCCTCGTATGTATCATTGAGCTCATCCTATCTCCCTCTCTCTCTCTCTCTCTCTTTCTTTCTCTCGTCCTGGAAGACATTGTAAAAAAGCACCAAGGAAGCTAAAATCCTCATGTCGTCGGTCGGTTTTCGTCTGACACAATTTCTCGCGGGCGTTCGTGGCGTGTGTAAAGGTCCGTATTCGCGTGTTGATGACGCGGATCGATAACTCACGTATACCCCCGATTCCGGGCCACGTACATCCGCTCGTACTCGAAGAAGTGAACAGACGAGAGGCTTCGACATTCACACACACACACACACGTCGATTCTGTCGTCGACGGCGAACGGCCGGGTGCCGCGTCTATAGCACATTTCTCACGTGTGTAACTTTTGAATCGTTCCTTCGTTGTTGGCATTCGGTGTGCGAGCTAACGTCGGATGAAGTTTCGCGACTAACTGTCGCCGCTGAGCTTTCAAATATTTTGTCGCGCCGTCGAAAAGTGTCGTCGTGACTGTCGTCTCGACGCGGATTGGGTTACTCTTCAATTATATATACAATCGCTACGTATTGCTATAATATATATATATATATATATATAATTATTGTAAGAGATTAAAGCTTTTTTCTTGTCTCCAGATTTTCAAATGCGTATACTTGCTTAATGTAAGAATTGTTTTGCGATAAAGTATATAAGTTAATTTTAGTCGAATCTTTCTCGAATTCGCGCTATAATTATTTCGATTGAACGAAGGTCCGTTCGGTATTTGTGCGATCGAAGAGCGAGCGCTTATTGACGAAGTCTGTTGGAATCGAGGGCATATCTAGTCTACATTGATACGATATATATATGTATCTGTGTATATAATATACACGTATCAATGCAACGTTTCCAAACGCGGCAACAATACAATCAACGACGCAACACGTCGCGGCCGCGGATTTTTCGCGACCGCGTGTTATTTGCAACAACATTTCCTGCGGAATAGTTACACAATAGAAATTCACCTTTCGAACAACGCGACATGACGTACACGATACGCCTACAATCAAGTACAATCGCCGCCGATCTGAGAGATCCGGTCGGAGGCCAAAGAGAGAGTATCAATTTTTTTTTTTCTCGCCACGTTGTTGGCAATAAAATATCACCTCTGAAATGATGGCGACGTCGACAGCGTTTTTGAAATCGTCGACGACGATCGTCCGCCGTCCGTCGTGAAGATTGTCGCTTTGATCTTCTTGATAATAAGGTTGAGAAAACGCGTCGAAGCGACGAACGGTGCGATGCGGTTCCGTCCAAAAAAAGGGATTGCCCGTCTTTAGGGCGGCGCCGTGACGTTCTCCGGCACGGAAATGTCCCTGTTGAGGGAGTTCAGCAGCTCCTCGTTCTCCTTTCGTACTGAAAAAAAAACGATAAGAGCATCGGTGTGAGCGAAGTGCAAAACTTGGAAGAGCGTATCTCTTCTCGGTGACATATATTGTATGTACATGTATAATACGCAGCGTTCGCGCGAGCGTGTAATGGAGTCGAGAACGACAGTGTAAATTTATACTAGTTTCTTTCCGCGCCGGGACAGATTTTTCTCAACTTTGTGATGTGGCGCGTGCGAACTTCGGTACTCGTAAAAGTGAAGTAGCGCAAACTTGAGTTATTTCTATCAAACGCAACCTTCCGGTTAAAAAAGAAAGAATAAATGGTAGAAATTCACAAAAAAAAAGTTACATTTACAAAAACTTTAAAGTAAGCTATTTAAAAAAAAAAGGAATGTTAACAAGAGAAATTATTGTAATGAAAAATATTATTAATTGTTAACAAGAAAGATTGTAACAAGCGATACTTGGAAACAAGTGTTTACAATTTTAAAGTTACGACTTAAACATTCGAAATTTGAACTAAATTTTTTTCATGTAAAATTGAATACACTTCGAAACTGCAGATGTTGTTAAATTAATCGAGCAACTGTGTGTTGTAACATATTTAAGCATTTAATAGCGTTTTTACACTTAAAAAATTTAGTTCATATTTCAGAATATATTAAAAAAAAAAAAAACTGTATAATTAGTACATCTAAAGCTTTCTCAGGATTCAAGATTTACATTGCGCTCTGTGCTCGGTCAGCTCTTTCGAGCCTATCGCGGGACTCAGGAAGGTGCTGTGTGTTAGCGTGATCACCACCACCAGCACCGAGGCGGTCAGAAGGAAGATAAAGGTTCCCAGAACAATCATGGCGATTCGCCGATGACGCCTCTCCTGCTCGTACTCGCGCGAGTCTTGTATTATCTTCGGCGTGTGCTTGACGTCCGCTTTGCTGGGATGAATCGAGTTCTTTCGGGAAACGGTGCTCGCCCTTCGTGGCCTGTTTTTCTTGCTAACACTTGCTCTCCTATCATTACCTGAAGTTAAACGCGGTCGACGCGTATTAATATTAAAGCTGAAGCTTCTTTTTACGTTCACAAAAAATTGAAATTGATCGACCGGATGTAATAATTGTCTTCGAATGCTCGGATGCTAAATGCGATACGTTTTATGTATCTTGAATGCATTCGAACAACAAACGTCACGAAGTCGCAAAAGAACAGATACAATTGTCTCGCGAGAAAATATAAAGAAAATTTATATTACCGTCAAATTATACACAGCCCTCGCTTTTAAATGACGTGACATCGCGATGTTTATTTAAAACTATTTTTTATTTAGTTCGCGTTCGACCGTGTATAAAAGCTAGAAAATTATCTCTCATTTCTCAATCCCGTCTCAATTATCGCGTACCTAACGGCGTCGGTTTGCTGCAGCTGTTCGTTCTTGAGCGACGTCCGCTCGAGACGCTGGAGCGTCTGCTCGACCGCTGATCGACGTCCAAATTGGATCTGGAACGTCGCGGAGTGCTCGACTGAGAGCACAGCTGATTGGAGGAGAGAGATCTTTCGCCGGCGTTCAGGAGATAAAATGCGGAACGATCGTCCAGCTGGAAGGTCGTCGGGCTGTCGAGACTGGGCGGATACAAGCTGGAACGATGACCTGCCCGCGGGCTATTCGCTTCGACCGATAATGCATAAACGTCATCATTAGCGCGGTTGCAGAACTCGGATGACAAATCCTGACCGGACATTGACGTCGTGAAATCATCCACGTAGAAAATTATTTTTTCGCACGACGCGGCGATCGGCCGCCGATTCCGATTGTCCATGTGATTAATGTCCATGTCTGAGCGAATTAACGATCTCGAGAACGCGTCAAGAAATTTAAACTGTTGTTCCTCGTCATCGTCGTGCCCGCGTGTTTCGCACGCTCGTTTCGATCCTACCGTAGGGAACTGAGAGTTTTTTCCCCGAAGTGAAACTAACGTTACTTTTCTGACACTTGTGCTAAATGATCGATCTGCATTTTATTATTTTATCAATGTGTAACAAGAGTCACGATTCTTATCGTCGCATTGCTGTAAAATCAAAGAAACTTGCTGAATCATGAACGTTTTAAATGTCAAGTCGTTCTTATGGAAATAGCGAATGTCGTCTTGACACGAATTTCGCTGCTGCTGGCGGGAAAAGATTTTTTGCGCGCGTAAGCAGACAGATGATATCGAGTGATTAAAAAAAAAAAACTTATTTAGTATATCATAAAAGACGGTTAAGTTTGATCGATCGCGGTTTTCACGAATTTGCCATCGGCGAGAATGGAGCGCCGTAATCGCGACGATACCGCAACGATCTCAAAGAGACCATATTATCTTCCATAAACGTCAGCGGCGCGCGGATATTGTTGCAAGAAATGCCGGAAGCGTTTCTCATGGGAGAAGTTCATGTAAAGTAAAATACCTCACATAGTTACTCATCGTCAAGTTGTGTTTAATCTTGTCTGAGACTCAGGTAAAATTTAAAATCTCAAGTACCTGATTGTTTTATTATTATTATTATTATTATTTAAAATTAACGACTGTGTAAATTTAGAAATAAATTTACTTGTTCCTATATAAATTTTTAATTATCCTATCACGAATTTATATAATATCGCAATAAAATTCGACGCAGATGCTGCCGAGCGCGACCGAGTGGCGATCCTCTCGGGAGCGAAGAACGCGAAAATTTGAAAGAGTCGAAAATGACTTTCGAATCTGTTAACGAGGCGATTAAATTGCGCAGCGAGCGAAGAAAATATAACGCACTTGGCCTTGATCGTCAAGGACTTTGAACTCGATCGACACCGAGATGTTATTATTAATTATCCTTGACGTAAACGTTACACACATTGTGCAGATGTCTTATTATAATAAACCCTAACGAAGTGAGAGAGAGAGAGAGGCGAAAAAACGTTGATGCAATGAACAGAGCTACGCGTTTAATCCCAACTGCTATCGTTTTGGCTAATTATACCGAGCTTCTCTTCGATTAAGGAAACAACGTGATGTGGCTAGCCGCAATGATCTATAAAGCGCGTCTGCAATCCAACGTCCGTTCAACGTGCTTTTTTATTCTCTTCCCCGATGCTTATTTTCGCGCTTCGAAAATATATGGACGCCGTTGATGAAATCATCCCGGGGGTTTATACGGGTGGCGGCGAATAATGGCGTAAACATTTGCGGGGCGTAATCTCGGAGAAGCGAAGAAACAAAAGTTTCGCAGAAGAAGAAGAAGAAGAAGAAGGACGGGCTAAAAACGACGTCGTCGTCGATCCGCTTGGTGGACGTCACCCTTGAGTTTATTGCGACGTTTATTTTTAGCGACGATCTTAGCGAGAACCGCGCTTGGCCGCGCCGATTCCGCTGTCTCATTTCGCGCGGTCGAAATTCGCGTACGCAAATCCCCACGTGTGCGTGCACACATATTGCGTGTATACGCCGATAAATATACTCGTGCCAAATATTTAGAGAACTTACCACCCACGAAGGAGAGGCTGAAATTATTTGAACACAGTCACGGCGTCGGTGCAGAACGAGGAGAGAGACGCGACCGATCAATCGCTCGCACGTCAAAGTCCCTTCGCACAAAGTGAATTCGATGGACCTTCGATGGCTCGCCTCAATGACTTCGTGGGAGAAAGGGAAACGATCGACGTGTCGACGATGTAGCGTCGTCGATTTTTCTTCGTCACAGAGAGAGAAAATTTATCGCAAACGGCCTCGACCGAGCCGCACATTGACCGCCCTTATACAAAGATCGCAATTTACCGTGTACGTTCGATACCTACCGCGCGATCATGTGCGGCTCAGGGAAATTGACGTCCAAAAGGCGGAAACGAGGTGTAATGGGATCGAGAGGGATTTCCTTTTGTTTCGCTTATGACGGCGGCTT
Organism: Pseudomyrmex flavicornis; assembly: GCA_014825475.1. Taxonomy (NCBI): domain Eukaryota; kingdom Metazoa; phylum Arthropoda; class Insecta; order Hymenoptera; family Formicidae; genus Pseudomyrmex; species Pseudomyrmex flavicornis. Next base: position 32,945 of record QVNW01001512.1, read on the forward strand.
TTCCTCCCTCCGTCCTTCCCTCTCTCTCTCTCTCTCTCTCTTTCCCTCTTTCTCTCTCTCTGATTGACTGCATAATTGGATAAAAGTCTCATGCACCGTAAGGCTAAACGATAGAGATTTATCGACGTGTCGGGACCCCGGAAGAATTTCTGCGGCGTATGATAAATTGCCTGATGACGGTCGCGTTTCATGTCCGTAAACGCAATTTTACTTTATTCGCCGTGTCCGATGGAAGGAAAAACGGGATATTTTACGTGCCACATGGCGATCGTAACGCGGCGAACGAGCCGTTTTATACGGATCGTTCGAAATTGGCTCCGGCATTCCGCACGCTCTGCATTTCCTCCATTGATCTGTCCTTTCTTCGTCGCGCGCGCCACGCCAGACATCGGTAATCGATGACGCTCCCTCCTCGTGCCGGTTACCAGTGTGTTAGCATATGAACTCCCAATGCTGTGAAGGACGCAACAACGGGACAGGAGAATGTCGGTAGAGCGCGGAAAGCCCGGTGACAGGCGTAACAGGTGATACAAGTGCTCGGTAACGTCGGGAACTGGGCGAATGCCGTTTCGCGCCCAGATTATTAGCCGCAATGTCATCCTATTAATTTTCCAATTACGTTCCCCCGCATCTGATTATGTTGGATCAGCATGTACATATTTTGTACAGCTTAGAGGACACACACTCCGACCACTGGCAGGAAAATTGATAAAGCGCATCCTCTCTCACACACAATAAATTGACGATCGAGAGTTATTACATTTAAAAAAAAAACAATCATAAATAAATAAACTCGAGAGGTACACGTATTTCGAGATGCAATCTCCTCTTGGTTTTCTCGGATTCTTACAATTTTCAAATAAACGTACAACTAAAATCCGAGTTTAAGCCGGCTTTTCTACCTTGGCGCAATAACCGAGGACTAATATTCGGAGCCTGCAAAACGGAGCACGGGAATATTGCGAAAGAAGTGATTTCTGTCCGAATAAATGGGACTCGCGCGCATGTTGCAATCCGCTATTTCCGCTGAAAAAATACCTAGCGAGGAAAATGTTTTTTTTTTTTTTTCATTCAGTTAATCTTTGTATTTTTAAACGAGTATTTCAATACAAGACGTTGGATTTTCCGACCTACATATTTTATAGAACAATCGTCGTCATTGCTTTTTTTTTTGTTTTTGCTGAAAAATCTAATCTCCCTCAATTATATCTCAGAAAAAGATCTTGTAGACGTCGTCATGACAGATCGGCGTTACGATGAGGACGCCAGTGAAGAGAAAAATAAACCGCGCGTAATGTTTTAGAACGAAATATTATCATCGCGCGACTTTACTTCCGCGCTATTTATTTGCGCAAGACGAAAATCCTATATCTCTCGAGATACTCGTTTTCTATTAGGGCGCTAAATGACGTCGGACGTAAAACGCGTATTCTGTTTTTCTGTGCCTCAAAAAGATTTTAGCGTAACAAGCTCGATCAGAAGACGACTTTGAGTTTGGAATAAACCAGCGATTACATTTTCTGTCAAGAGCCGCGCGCTGTTAAACAACCGTCTGATTGCGCGTGGGAAAGCGTTATTAATACAACGAATGGACACGCTAAAGACCACGGGAAAGCAGTTAGAAACTCGCACAGTGAGTATCCGAATAAACTAACTGCGCGCTGCGGTAGAGGGATAGATTTACGATCGGGTGGAGAAGTAATGTTGTTGAGAAGATGAAACTTACGCATTCGACTCGAGCTTACTCACAGCCACGAACGGAGAGATGAGAATGCTGGTAGTAGATATCAAGTTTTAGTAAATGCAAGAGAATGGAAACGAGATGATGAAAAGTGTAGCGCGACGAACGTCAGCGTTCTCCCTTTCCCGGAAAGCGGAAGAGGTAAATCTAAAATTATATATCGGCTCTTTGACGCATACGTCTCGTTAAAATCGGGCAAAACAAACTCCGCGTTGCGGAATAAAACAAACAATTTTCTGAAGCTATACAACATCGCCCTAATCGGATGTGTGTACGTTTGTGTATTGTTTTTTAATAAAACCTTTTTCAAAAACAAACAAAAATCTCTCGTACTACAACTTCTTGATTTTTTTGTTTCTTTTTTTTTCTCGCGGCGCGAGATTTTAATCTCAGTGAGACTTGTACGCGCGTGTATCTCCATTTATTTATTTCCGAAGCTTCTGCAAATTCTTGCCGAAGGAGATAAATTTGACGGATCAGCCAAAGATTTATGACACGTTGCTCAAATTGGCTTTTGCTTAATTATATTCCGTTTTTTTTTTTGTTCAAAAGAACGAAACCGCGCGATCCAATTTTAATTCAGAGACGCGACGTTACAACAAGTTAAGCTGTCGAAATTAACGAGAATGCAATTCCGCAAGTGGCCGTTTTGCCAGTCACTTTAGCAACAATCGAAAATCACGATTAGCATCGACGCTAACACGCAGTTCCGTAGCTAATAAAATTCCTCGCCAGCCAGTTTTACGATTATTAACCTTCTATCTTGAGAGAGAAAAGACGATAAAGGAAAACGGATTATTAGCAGATCCTTTTACCGGAACTCTGTGTTAGCTACAGAGTGACAGAAGCGAAAAATTCGCAATATCTCACAATTTCGCGCAATAAATCTCACAGCTTGCTCTGCGCTCTCTTTCTCAATTACTTACTTCTCTTAACGATGAAGAAACAGACGATAGTATCCGTTGCAATGATTTATCTGTGCTATTGTTAAGCGCAAACACGGCGAAACAACGAGCTGTCGGGATGTCACGACCCGTACAGATCGATCATAAGCGTGGCAAAATATAAAGTGGCGTGTTCAGAAGTTTACGAAACTTTCGCTTTAATGGACTATCCGTGTAACGAATGATGATGATGCCGCGCAGATGTCGAGAGAGAGCGTAAGAAATCACTTCTTCTTGGTTTTTTTTTTCGTTCTGATTAATAATAAAAAACAAAAGTGGAGGAACTCTGGCCCCGAAGCGAAATTGACCTTATTTTGACGCAAAAGTCGCCGTGACGTCAGCACGAAGCGTCAAAATAAGATATCGTTTTGTAGTGTGTGTGTGTGTGTGTGTGTGTCTGTGTAAGAATGCACAAGAGAGTCTGGAGAGAATTTTGTTCTCTATATAAACGCCAGATTATAATACTTGTCGGCACCGATGCGACAAGTGACGCAAATATATAATACACATAAATTGCAGTATTCTAATGGCAACGCGAGAGAGAGAGAGAGAGAGAGAGAGAGAGAGAGACTCACCTAGTTTCTCGCAAATGAAATTTTCATACATACCGCCGAGTACGTTTCTCCGCTCGCTCACAACAATTTTCAAGAATCCATATCCACGCGCTTTGCAACGGCGAGAGCTTTCAAATTAACGCGACTACTTACAATCCGTTATTTTTCCCCCGAATTTTTTTAATCTCCCCCCGTTGAAATCAGAATTTAAAAAAAAAAAAAAAAAACTAAATTTCTTGCAAACCACTTTCGAGATTTGCTGCGCGCGATGCTCGCGCGAAATACATACATTCGAAAATGACGACACGAATTCGCTTCGCAAGCTCTCGGGCGCCTTTCGCGAGTTGCATATGCGAGATGCATCGGTTTGAATCGAGGTTTAAACTTACACAACTTCATAACCAGACTCCGCTAACTAATACGGTACTAACGTGAATATATAATGCTTCGCGCGCATTGAATTTCACTTCCCAAATGTAAAATCGATTCTCTCTCATGTCGCGCGATACGCAGCGAGAATCATGAGAAATCAAATTGTACACGGAATCGTATTTCGTATCGGCAAAATTAGTTCTCTTTCTATCAGCGATCTAAAATCAAATAATGTTTTGCGCCGTGTTCTCAAAAAAAAAAAAAAAAACTATCGCGTCTATTGTACATAAAATTGCGCACTATTTGTAACAGAAATACTATTTTTCTATATTTGTCTCTCTGTCGAACACAATTGACGTTTCCCATAAAACACTCGTTTTAAATGACCGCATTGTTTCGGAAACGCGTTCGATTCTACCATTATGTTAAACGCAATTCGTGCTCTACTACGACGATCGTGTCGCGCGGGTGTCATTTGATTATTCGAAATGATGCAGCGAGGAGAAAGAGAGAGAGAGACGTGAATTGTCGCAGAATTATGCAAATACTGGACATGTATAATTTGCGCGCTAGATGTCATCTCCTAACTACGCAAGATCGATACACGCTACGTATTTTACGATATTGCCGAGGCGCGATGCGCGCAAACATACTGCCCTGGAAACGTATATTACAATTCGCATTACAATCCTGTGTGAAACACAACGCCCGGCGGCGATCTTTTAAAATTTTTAGCTCGTCGCGGCCGGCCTCGCCGCTATTCCGTCTTTTCTTCCCGCGGCAGGAGGAAATGAAAAATTCACGCGGCTCGCGGCGCAATTTTGCATAGGATCTCGATCTGTAAAGGCAATGCCGCATTAAAATGTCTCGAAGTCAGACCGTCACGTATACGCCGACGCGCGCGCGGGAAATAAATCAAAAATTCCCTTGATATGTAACTCTCGAACGGATTTTAACTTCTCGGAAACGCAAAACAGTTTCGGCCGGCGCGGATTTTCATTCCGGCTTTCGCAAGTTGAATAATGCATTAGCCGGGATTATGAACTCTAGTTCCACAGCATATTGACTCAGAGGGCATTAGCGCACAATCGCTAATAATGGAAGTAATTAAACACTAAATGATGGATCGCGAAAACCCGCGAATACGCATTACGACGTGACGCATTAGAAATGATCGCAATGAATCAACTGCCGCCCAGTTTGATCAAATGTCAGCGATGACGATCACTTAATACGCCCTTTAATGACGCGCGCGACGTCGAAATCGAACGAAAATCAATCGCGCGCGGGCTTGACCTGGTTTCAACGTGTGCGCGCGATGTAACGTTGTAACGTGATGCTGTAAACTGTCGAAGATGCCTTCCGTGCAATTTGCAACGTACGGAAACGCGTCTCGTGAATTTAAGATCGGTCGGCGACGCGCGCTCGGTAATTTCGCTGAGAGCATAACAATCGTAACGCGTTCACGAGCCATATATTGAATTTTACGGATATCATAAATTTCTTTTACACACACATGTTAGTATTCAATTTCACATTTTAATTCTAAAACGAAGAAAAATACTTGACAGCTGTAAATTTTTTCTTAAAAAAAAAGCGTTATCTACAAAATTATCTGAGAAGCTTATAATAAAATGTAGAACACGATTTCAAAATGAAGACGTGAAATACTTTAGAACTAAAATAAAATTCAAAGATATTCAAATATTTAAAAGTATAATTCGTTAAATATGCATCAAGGAAACTTGTCTCTTATATATACGAAATATTGACTTTGCTTTTAAATTGAAAGAGATGTGTATAAGTGGTAACTTTTTGTGTATAAAACGAAGAAAACATTTTCGTAATTAAAACTATTTCAAATCGCAAAATATTTGACGTCAACAAAAACATTGCATCTACATAGGACTGTGAACGTCGTCGTATTTGCCGCTAATCGATACGGAACCATTTTTGCAAACAACCCTCCGCACGCTCTCAGGCACGAGATAACATTCGGTACATCTATTAAAATCCAACAAATCGATCAATTACCACACACAATCGCGTTTGAACTAATCGATCAATTAAACGTATAAATGGCACTTTAACTAATTAAAATGAAAGATAATTTTGACAAAATTATAACATGCACCATTTTTGAACGTGTATTCGCAAACTCATTAATATCTTTCTATTTTACAAAATATTTACAGTTATTTTTTTGACAGTGTTTCACAAAGATTAATGCAATCAGTCCCGTGGAGGGAAAAATATTTTTATAATAATAAAAAATTATTGAAACGCCGCGCGCGAATTTTCGAGTTGTAAATAAAAAAAACACACATGAGATACACGCGGGATTCAGTATTTGCAAACATCGAGAAAATAATCATGCGCGCGACTTTTGATCAGTCTATCGCGTTTTATTTCTGGAACTTCATCCCGGCCCGAGCGACGCGTGTGTGTTGTTAAATATTACCAAACATTTTCGGCGAGAACGTCAGAGATTATTAATCTTTCGTCTGGATGACGTGAGAGATTAATAATCTCATCTTTTATCGAATCAATAACACCGCGTATCCGGAGAAGGCATCTCATTGTCGAAAATCATATCATCGTACAAGTTTGAGTATCGAACTCTATGGACTTGTTGATTTCGCACGAGTCGGTATATTTGTACAACGTCATCCGCGTATCGTGACGTTTCTATCGGATATTGCTGGCGATTAGTCAGTCAAATGCAAATATAATATATTTCGATATATTCAGCGGGCGAATATATCGCAAAAAGTAAACGATATCTATTTGAACAAACTTGGAAAATATTATCGTGGAACATGAAACATTGTGATAACAAACTTTGTAAAACACACATATTTTGAAGGCAGAAAGTTTAACTTCTCAATGAGAGAGACGATCATTTTCGTATGCAACAGACAAACACACGTAATGCCCTTAGGATTTCTGTAATTATGAACGACAATATCGAAACTGCATTTCAATTTTCGTTGCTTCAATTATTTCCAGGAAAACAATGGAGTATTTTATATTTTGACAACAAGTAAGAAAAAACAATTAATATCCTGTTATTATTGTTACACAGAGCATCCTTGTATGTGTGTGTGTGTGTGTGTGTGTATTCGCGTGTAACAGCCGTAATTTAACAGATCGTTAACGATCCTCAGACCTTTCCGTTAGCGTTAAAATCCGCGTCGCTTTTCTCGCCAGCGTGATTTCATCGAAAAGCGCGATTTTATTTTTTGTCTTACTAATCTCGGAGCGTCGGATGTCCAGGAAATTGTTTCTCCCGCTCGGGAAGAAAGAGAGAAACGAAAATTAGGAGATCTTCTCGCCCCGGACGATTTTCACATCACGATGGAAACGCGAGCGACGGAAATGCGGATGGTGGCTGAAACTTTAATTCCATTTCTCGCGCGCGACGTTTCCGATCGAGCCGCAAAAAAGGTCACCGAGGGACCTTCCGACGTTGTGCGACGATTCCCGATCTCGTCACGTTGAGAAGATTGACGACACCACGGGGGCGAGAGGAAATGGTACACGTCGCGCGTGACGCGCACACACTTTTCGCGAGTCCTCCGGACGAGCTTTCGCGACGGAGCGACGATTGCGCGAGCGGTTGTCAAGAGAGAATGTGGCACAGCTGCGGAAATCCGACGGCTGACTGGAGGATTTGCAGACGCGCGCCTTTAATTTAGAGTCGCGGAGCGCCCTCGACCTCGCACACTGCATGCGGCTCGTTTGTGCCTGAGCGGAGTTGTACGCGAGCGTTTGTGTAGCACGTGCACGTGCATAAACGCCTTACAGCCACACACTCCCGATGCCAAGGTACTTCGGCGTCGGGAAGCTGCGCCCAGAAGTGTCGTCGGTCGACCCCGCACGTAGTCGTACTAGCTGTAATTGGTGGAAACCTCTGAGCAACCCTCTTGTCCTCTCCCGCGGGAACAGTCTCCGTTTTAGAGAGATCGACCGAGAGCACCGACTCTCTCGCTTGTGCCACACGGAAAGCCGACTTTCAGGAAGGAGCTGTTTACCGCGAAACCGCTAACGACAGTGACCAGACCGCCGTCGCATTCATCGGCAACTAACCCTGGCAATTACTGTGTGACCCGAACGCGTCGGGCTTTGTGTCGCCTCCTGTCGCGCGCACCTCATGTTAATTTCATACTTACATAGGGGCTACTAATAATGTACGCGTTCCAATTGCGACATTTTCCGCGTTGAGAGAATTGCGGTTATCGTATATGTGTAAAAATAATCGAGAAGATATTTTTACGTCATTATTGAATTTCTCTGTGTGAAATCGTTTTAAGTAATTTTCAATTAATAAGAAAAACTCGAATATTAACGATAACCCTTGACAATAATCTCGATCCTAAATGATTATAGAAAATATTATGGAGATTGATTTTTTACATTCAGAATTAATGTACGTATACGTGGGAGAGAAGATAAGCTTTTTTTTATGAGAGCTTTTTATGAGAGCTTTTTATGAGAGTTCATTAATAGGAACGTGCATAAGAGGATTAATCGCAAATCAGGATTCATGAGAACTTGGCGCTGCGCTTAATCAGATCAGCCGGAGCGACAATATATATCGCTCCCTCAGCACACCCGCAGAACTGCATAGTGTAAAGACGTGTTAAATCATTAATGCGTGGCAACTTCACTCGCGGAGAGGTCACTACTCCCGGGATTGCATTGCATATTTCACCTGAAGTAATCCCGATATGATTTTCTCCCGTTCTGTTCGCAAACGCGCGAATCCGCGCTACCTATTTTCGGCGTCAATCTCGGTCGGATATCTTTTTCTCGTTCGTAAAAAGTTCGTATCGCGTAATAAATCGCACGGTTTATTGCAAGATCGTCGGAGAATAAACGCACCGAAAATTCGAGCACAGAACGCACTTTTTTTTTTTTTTTGTTTATTTCCCCGACCCTCTCAGATCTTTGAAAGCGTTTCTTTTTACAAACTCAATGAAATAAAGAAACAAATGATGAAAACGCGAATAAATGTGGAACATGCAATTTATCAACAAAGCAGATGATAAGATCGAACAAAAAAATCAATATATTTAAAAAGATGTTACCACTCGATCTTCATCCGACTAAGGACGAAAAGCTTCAGTCGAATCACGGTTGTTGACTTACCCATGTCGTCGATTATAGGCGCCATCCGCAATGTGACACCGACCAGGAGAAGAGACATGGCTAGCAGAAGACACGCGGTGGCGACGATCGTCCATCGTGCACGGGGCGGAAGCTCCTCGGGATCGACGAGCTCCTCTTCCGGACCGACGGAGTCAACCTTGCGCCGTTTACGTTTGCGCTTTCTTCGCGGTCGATGATAGTTTCCCTGAGGCTCGTCCATCTTTTCCGGATTGCTCATAATCTCCTCCTCTTCCAGCTCGTCGGCTACGTTCAACGCTACGTAGTCGTCGTCATCAAGAGGCACGGTAGTCCCTCGCGGCAAGTTCACGCGCAACGAAGTCGCGCTCGAATGTATTTTACTGGAAGGAACAAACAGCAATTTTTTTTCCTCCGTTGTTTTGAAAATAAAAAATGAATACTTCGTTTCGTATTCGGAGCGCGCATGTAAAAAAACAAAAGTTGAAAACTACGCATTCGAAATTCACCGCTCAAGTATAATATCAAGCTATTGTTTAACGTATGCGATTGTTATTGATCAAAATTTTTTTACTTTCGATTAATACACGAAAAAAAATTCACGCCAGCGAATCGCTGCATTTGACGTTTAATTTAAGTTGAAAACTGACGTCTCTCTCTTGACACATCTCGCGCGATTTTGCTGTTGAAAATCTCGCCAGAGATTTATTTGACACACTTCAAGTTTGTAATTTGCAGTCGTCAATAGAAAAGTTAATTCGCCGCGAATGTTGTGTGTTGGATCGTCTTTAAAAAAACGATTGTTCCTAAAAAAAAATTGAATATAA
>QVNW01001513.1:0-39484 GCA_014825475.1 Pseudomyrmex flavicornis
GACAGGCAGGCAGGCAGGCAGGCAGGCAGGCGAGCAAGCAGACAGCCGCTGCCGCCGCCGCCATTGGAAAGAGCTGCTGCTGCGGATGGTCGAGAGGGTAGGGAGGATTGTCGAGAGGGAAGTCGAGGAGATTCCCGAGGGAACCCGCGTACCCAGGGTAGCTCTGACGTGGACTCAGACTCCCGTGGGACGCGAACATCCGCTGGCGACGGCGCCGCCGAGCCCCCACCGGCGTCGTCAACGAGGCACCTGCCTCTTGAAGAGGACCCGGGAATATTGCAAAGGGCCTTTGGTGCCTGTCACGCTGACTCTCGCGGCGCCAAGCCTGTTCGGTATTATACGCAATTTCGCGTTTATCGGATTGATCTCTCGTAATTCCCCGGTTTCCGAGATGAACGAAAGATATTTTGTGTGTATGTGTGTGATTCTATATTACATCCTTCTACAACAATTAATCACATAATTATTGTCTTACCCGTAACAACTTTTTAATTACTTTGTCAGATATTATATTTTCATTGGAGAATAAATTTTCGCGATTTATTCCCATTGATTTTTTGTTGTCTAGAGATTATATTTACAGACGGGAAAATGTGTGTGTCTGTCACTTGTTCGTAAGCGATCTCGGAAATCTTTTGTGTAAGAATCCCATGCAAAAGGATGCATACTGGAAAAGAGAATTTCTTAAATCGACGTTGCACGACGCGCGGCGTATCGCCACAAAAGCGACGCCGAGTTTGCGGACTTGTCAACGGGTGGTCGCTTCTCAAAGGAATACCGTCGCGTCACGGGAATGCGCGTTCTCGAGTATGTCTTTTGTAACGTTGCTCTCCTTACTGCGGAGATACGCAAGCCTTCCGTGCGTTATTAAGAAAGGGGCGTGCGCGCGCGCGGACTCGCGCTCTTCCGAAGTTCGCCAACTTTATCTCCCGTCTTCTAATTCCGTACGGACGATCTAACCTTGTCGTCGGATGCTGCAGGCATCGCAATGAATATTCGCGCACACGGCAAACAATCTCCAACTTCTTCGGAGATTCTGTCGTGTAATTTAAAACGTCGATACGCGCCTTTCTGTGATTAAAATAAATTTCTTCCGTTTACAGAAATGCGTAAGATAAAAAAAAAAAAAAAAAAAAAAAAAAAAAATTGTGTGTAGAAGCCACCACGTGGTTCTTCTGTGAACAATAATTTAACGAGAGGCCGATAACTTAATCCGAGTTAGCGGGCGCGTTATAACGATTATGACCGCCGGCGAGGACTTAGTGCTGTCACTGCAAAAACTAATAGCGGCTTAAGTTTTAGAGAAGCCACGATTAAGCGGCTTAAAACGCTAAGCTGGAAATTTACATTGTTGTACCGAAGCAACGCAGCCGTCTGTCGCGTATAGTCAGCTGCTATCACTGCGCCCGGAAGAAAATAGCACGTGAGCGAAGTGTTTTCGTTTATCGATAAACGTAACGTCGCAAGGAGCGCAATTTCGTGCATTTTCGTTAATGCTGCCAGGCATGGAAATGACTTCCAATTAATAATAGCGTATATCCATTATCATAATTGTCGTAATCTTTTGACATAATATTTTTATGCCAACAGTATTATAAAGTCCCTTTATGACGGAGAATTTTGCATTTTAATGGCAAGCAATATCGCATTGTGGCCCCCGATGTTTAAACGTAGGAAAAGGAGAGGAATAATAACCATAGATAAGCAACCGCCCCGGCTCCGGATCGTTAATCATTTCTGCGCGTGTAAATTAATTCCGGGACGATAATTATGCATTTATGCGAGCACGCACAAATTACAATCACGTTCCTGAGGCATAATGCACATGATTCAGGTCATTGCGTCCTACTCACCAATTATAATGCGCTTATACATCGAGAATATTTAGTCGTTCCTTCACTACTTGCCGCTAGAAATGCATATGCGCGCAGGCAAACGGATTTACATACGATACATGATGTAGCTGTCGCATTATTTGACCATAACACATCGCGCGCGGACTGATAAATTAAGATTTCTCTAATGATCGATCTCCGCGCGTGCGTTTCGCGACTTAAGCGGCGACAGAGCGGCTGAACAAAGTGCATTTCCGCGATCAATATATTTGGTTTTCGTTAATCTTCTTCTATGACATCTCCTTCTATGACACATCCCCTATCTCAAGAAAAAATCACAAGAGTCCGAAATTTATTTAACAATGAACATATAAATATACGTATTTAAAATTCGAGAAAGAACTTTATCAACGTGATTTGATCACATTAATTTTTGATACTTGATTTTAAAAGAAATTCAACTGTCATCATTCATGTGCTTTCATTATCTATTTGTGATTTTTGAAAAATGTTTACAATGCAAGTCAGAGGTAACCTAACCCGAAACCTGTCGATGTGCACGCCGATATATTCCCATTAACGCAATTATCCTCCGTTCAACTGCTACCTACCGGTTGTCCACGTTATGACGGGGACATTGGAATCCATTAATACGGCTTCGGTCGCGCGCGGGTTCATTATCGTGCATTAATTAGCAACACCCTATATCACTACGCTGGCAATACTATCGGTCCGGTTTGCTATTTCGTGGCTAACCACTGGCTCGTGACGTTCCGACCGCGCGATGGAAGTCGGCTTGATCCGATAAAAAAGAAAAAAAAAAAGAAAAGAAAAAGAACAGAAAGACAACAGTTTATTCGCCGTGAAAATATAATCGGGCGATATGTGTCAGATTATTTTTTGTCACTGATTTTTAAATTAGTATTTTTGTTGTTAATATATAATACACAACGCAGCTCGACTCACAGCTTCATATATAAATAGCATTATCGTCGCAATATCGTGTTAAAATTGAGAAAGGAAAACTTTGTCTCGCGCACAAAAAATTAAATTGTGAAATTTTATAAATATAAACTATATAATTTTTTGTTGTTATTATTTATAACAATAGTTGGTAGAAAAAATATTTCGAGAAGCGATAAAATTGCGGTACGTGGGCGACTATACCTACCCATTCCTATCTAAATCGCGATTCGCGAAACGACGCTCTCTCCTCATCAACTACCAACGCCGATATTTCGGCAGTCAAGTGCCTTTTACGCTCGCTATTGGAATCCCGGATGCGGCTGTGGGGCTACCCGCGGAACGGAAGCCCGTTTCGAAACGAACGAATAACGCGAAACTTTCGTTTTTGCTCGAATCGTCAATTTCGTCGACAAACGAGAAATGATACTGCAGCGCAGGGTCGCAATTTCGAAGAGAGAAAAGGCTCGCGCGCTATATATATATATATATATAGTAGGTACGTGTGATACCTATATGTGCACAGCTATCACGAGTTCGCAGAACTTTTATGGGCTGGTGAAAATTTATTTTTCGAGGTGTTTTCTCGAGATTGACCAAACTATCTTGAACGTATTAATGAAATCGATGCATTTCAATTAATATCAAACTTCCTTATTCATTATCCGGAAGATTAAAGATCTTCCGCGACAAGACCAAGTTTTGAAGAAAGTGTAAAAGAACACTGAGAGCAGGAAAGAAATGAAACGGAGGAAAACTTGAAGAAGAAGAAGGCTCAAAGGGGAAGGAGAAAAAAAAGTGACGGCGGAAAGCAGCGCAGAGAGAAAGAGAGAGATAGGAAAACAAGGAGAGAGAAGATGCGCGCGCGAAAGGAGATGTAGGACGAGAGAAGGACGAGAGAGGTGTGCGACCAGAATTGGATAGGATAGGCGAACTGGTGATTACAGAGGCCGGGGATTCCCCAGGGACGAGAGCTGGTCTCCCACGGGCTTCCACCTAATTCCATCCTGGCTGACTACTGACTCTGCCTCTCTCTCTTCCTCTCTATCTATCCGGTAGCACTTATTGCCTCTCTTTCTGTTTCAAACAGTTCACCTCTCTTCCTTCTCTCTCTCTCTCTCTCTTTCTCCTCATCTCTCTCTTTTCATCCTTCGGCTTACGGTAAAGCGTTCCTCCTTTCACCTTCCGCGTTTGATCAGTCCTCAGTTCTCACTTCTCTCTCTCTCTCTCTCTTTCTCTCTTTCTTTCTCTTTTATTCCGAATTACGCGCATCTCCCTTCCGTTGTTTCTCTTTCTATTCGTCTCGCTCTCTGCATTTCTCTCGGCTTCTCTGTTTATTCTGCATTTACGATTCGCCTCTTTCTCTCATTTATCGCGCAGTCTCTCTCTCTCTCTCTCTCTCCCCCTCTTTTCGCTTCCTCTGTCTACTATTCTCTGTGGCAACTGTATTTCGGTTATCCGGTTGCGTTCGCGTATGCTTTCGACTTGCTCCGACAATCCAACGCCCTCGTACGCGATGGAACAGAAGTCACCCGGCAGTTTCCACTGTTCTGTCTGTTTATTGTTTCTCGCTATTCATCACGATGAATTGACACACGCGCACGCGTTGTGTTATTCGATAATTGATATCATTAAATGAAAAGCTCGCAAAGACTGACACACTTTTCGCAAACTTAAGTAAATAGGTAATATGTATACATGTGTATATGCATCTCTCTTTCACATTCTTCTTATGTCTTGTATATTTCAGGATGTTTTTGTAAATCACAATATAAAAAAAAATAATAATAATATAAATGCAGACATTTGTTGCAATCATGTTTTTTTCAAAATTCGCGAAGTTCATTACTTATCATACACTGATATTGATAGCTAAAAAACCTTTTAATCTTTTTTTTCTGTTACACTCTTGTGCGGATTAATAGTGTGTAATAAAGGACCTACAATTTTAGGTAGATTCCGAATCACCGGAAATGCACAAACCAACTGAGCAATAGGTCGCTCCAAGTTTGGAGATAAAAATAAAATTTATAAAATTTATGTAAGATTTATATTAATTTAATTAATTAGTAAATTATATATATATATATATATATATATGTAATTGTACATGTGTAATTGATAATTCCAATGTATGTTTTCCGAAAATGAAGTTTAACGCGAGAAAGGTTTATTCCACATTTCAACTCATTTTCACACTAGTTCTCGTTTCAAGCATATCACGAATCGTGATTCAACCTGTATTAACGCGTCGAGCAAGACAAGATCAATGTAACGTATTATCATTAAAATGGAAAAAGTTTCATTTTAAAGTTAGGAGTCGGATAATTCAGTCGTTCTTAATTACCGTAATGTTACGGCGTAGTTTCTGTAACAATGGTGGCTTTTGCCACTCATATCGTACATTACTTTTATGTCGGACTACGGTTGCACGTGTCGGAAAGTTTTTGCGAAGCACCCTTTTAGACCAACTTCTTTCTCACCTTTCACAAAGACGCGCTCACACGAACGAACATCTTGCGAGGAACTTCGCTATTATTCGCGTGTCTTTGCGACACAAATGCGAGAGCTCATGATCCTTAATCTCGTAAAACCGTCGTCACCTAGGGACGGGCTCAAATCTACGTGCTCGCGTCGCGCGGTCGAATTTCTTTTTCCTCTTCGTGTTTATCGCGCGCAAAAGCTTTCTCGTTTTCCAAACGTGTCCGTACGCAGCAAAAAGACTTCGCGTGATATTGCAAATCAAAACAAATATTCAACACGGGACAATGTTTATCAAGAGCGTTTGTTTTTACGAATCCAAAAAGTGTCTTTGCGAGACAAATAACACTTTTAAATTCGAACGCGTTTGTAATAAATCTTCTTCGGCATTCAACAAACGAATCCGATCGAAATAGCTACCTCGTGTTTGATGAATATATTACGCCCCAATGGTGTAAAATGAGATAGACCGATAATCTCGTCACAATATGCCGTTAATGTGTTAAAGAAAAATGTGAAACTGTACAGTGTCATGATTAACGATCACACGTACTCACACATACAACGTCTCCGACTTGTTGACGCTAGGAAACTGCGGAAATATTTGTGCGAGTATACGCTTTTTCTGTTATTTTGCTTTTCTCAAATTTTCAAGATTTTTATATCAACAACAAAATAACATAGAAATATTTTAATTTGTCGAAACATTACTTTCTATGAGTATAAATGAAAAAAAAAAAAAAAACGTCAAATTCTCTCGTAAAAACAGAACTGTTTGACAATTTTTTAGTTAACATAAACCTACTCATTTGCAATACTATCTATTTCCGGTTTTTTATTTACTGTTATTGTTAGCAAAGTTAGCAAAGTTTTTTAAAAAAATAATCACCGAGAACATTCGCGTCAGAAAATTGCGCAAGAATGTAGCGTTGACTACAACTTACGTTTGAGAGATCGTGGCTTCGCCTGCTTCCTCCTGGACATATCACTGGCATGCACTTTTTTTTTGGACGGGAGGGGGGGAATCAATAGCTGCTCCTCACCGGCATGTCACCGCCTCGAGAAATCTCGAGTATCAAACTCGACTGATTGTTCGCGCGTTTGTCACCCGTTTCTTCGTGCGAAACCGAGCCGCGGGCTGATCAAGAACGCGATGATCGACAGCACGCGGAAGTTTGCGCCACTCTCGAAATGCCGATCGAGAATCGAATGTGATTCGGCGCGCCAGTACCACGTGGTTTCGCGGCGCGCGAAAGAGATACGGCGCCCTTTACGTCCGAAACATCGACAAGCGCGCTCGAGAGGCGAGCGACGAATGACGACGATTCGTGATCTTGTCGCGCCCGCGGAGAACCACTGGGCGGTGCGCAAGCGTGTCGTTCGACGCGATTGCCCTGCGCGCACTCGCCATCCCTTTTCATCTCTGTGTGTGTGTGTGTGTATATATACATACAAACGATATATTTTATAATGATCGGGAAAAATAAAATCTAACTGTTAACTTAAGAAAGCTGCTTCTTCAAAACAGTACGGCTTTGTTATTGAATCGGGATCATAACATCTGGTCATGACCTAACCATATTATATGAAATCGAAATAACAACAAAAAAACTAACTTGCGTTACAGCTAATAGCGTATCACTCGGTTCTTGTAAAACACTCGCGATAACTTTTCGCACACGAGAAACACTCACTTTTAGACGCTACAATTACGACAAAACTACAAGACGACACACTCGTTACGTGCGCGCGTTCCATACTGACGTATGCTACATTCGAAATATATCGATTTGCGATTCTCGAAATATCGCAATTGACTGAAAGAGAGGGCGGTAGTATACACGGCAATATTTGCTGGTTGGTGTTGTTGCGCTTGTAAAGGTTTTTCCTGTAAATTAAAAACCGCAGTGTTGTATTTGCTATTATTTTGTTGCCTAAGAGCGTAATTTAACTTGATCATACTGTTGTATGCATGACATTTTGCCGTCCATTGGCATTATTATCAAACGTAAGAGAGCGCGCATTTCTGTTTTACTTGCCATTGTTTGTTTTCGTTGTCTAGGTTAGAACCAGACAAATGTCAAAAATAATAACAATATATAATTGCAATATAAGC
Source organism: Pseudomyrmex flavicornis (assembly GCA_014825475.1). Classification (NCBI taxonomy): domain Eukaryota; kingdom Metazoa; phylum Arthropoda; class Insecta; order Hymenoptera; family Formicidae; genus Pseudomyrmex; species Pseudomyrmex flavicornis. The sequence continues at coordinate 7,396 of QVNW01001513.1, forward strand.
GAAGTGTTTATAATTATCTTCGAACAAATAGTTATTCTTTCATTTTTATTGACATGTAGTTTAGCAGTATTTAGCAGTAACAACTTTTAAGTATGTTTTTCGTATTTTTTTACTTTTTGTTATTGTGTGTTATTTTATATTCTTTTGTACGTATCATTATGATTGTTACACATATAACCTAACCTATTTGTAGAAAATGTTGGCACTGGAACGCATTCCTGATCAAACTGGATATTTGGTTTTAACGGAAGATGGTGCTGTATTAACGGTAAAAAAAAAACTACTAGATTATTACAATGTCTTCTTATTTTGTAACAACAAATGAAGCATCCTTTATATTGCAGTCTGGAGGGGAGTTAGAGAATGACGAAAGAGTGGCAAATATAATTAGCAAATTGGTTAGATTGACAAATAATGTTGATCCCAAAGCATTTCCTTCACATGAATCTTTTGACAAAATCTCGATTAAGTATAAAGATCATTGCTACGTTATATGTCTCTCTAATAAGAAGATTCATGTGGTGAAGAGAAAACTGCCACAGCAAACTACAACAGTAGTTGTCGAGCAACAACCTATCATTGACACTTAGATATGAATTAAAATGATATATATATATATATAAAACAATGAATCTATTCTTTGTACACTTTGATATGTAAAAAAATAATTTCTTCAATAATTAAAAGACTTTATTCTCTGTTATGTACTTGTAGGAATATATGTTACAATCTAAGACATCATATGAGTTAATCATGTATATATATCATAAATTTAGAAAAATCTGTGTAATAATTTCTTTTGCTTTTCGAAGTAAGATATTCTTCCAATTGTAATTTAATCGAAATTATGATAACACAATATCAAATTCTTCAGAAATATATTTTTATGAAAATCTTGCAAATTGACGTGTATACAACATTTTGTTATTCCTGACAATTGCGTTTAGAAACTTTGATATCTCACTTTATTAGTAAATATACATAAAAACACTTAACAAATATATAAATAATAAAATCTGAAGTACTAACTATCGCTATCGTTACTAGAGCTATCATAATTAACCAGAGATGTGCTTGAACTATTACTGGCTTTTGAAGTGGTCGCGGTATCTGTTATTTCCTGTACTTTCGGTGATTCTTGACTTCGTATCTTTAATAAGTTATTCGAAGAAGAAGATATTCGTTTTTTATAATTTTTAAATCTCACAATCGAGACTAATCGTTTCAATTCTGTACTTCCCTTTTTCTTTGGATCTATAAGAAAGAACAATGTTTTCATAAATATTTTATATAATTTATATAATATGAAGTTTAGTCTTGAGTGATTAATAAATAAATGCCATACCTTTTCTATGAGTAAGTAATTTAGCTAATTTGATGTCATCCTCGTGTTCACTGACCAGATCAATATCTAGCCCAGTCTTTTTTAAAAACGCATGATTTTCTGACTGCTTCTTCTGGAGTTCCTTTTTCTTTTCCTACAATTTGAGCAAATTTATTATTAGTAATTAGATATCGTGTAATCAAATAAGAAAATTATATACACGATTAAGAAATAAATTCGATTATTATACCCGAAATAAAGCTCTCACTGCACAATTGGAATTGTAGTCATCTTTCCAGATACTTTCATTTAAAGCTATTGCACTTTCCAATGCTGAATCTCGAGATTTGGCTACATTTTTATCTTCTACACCATGTTCCAATTTGTACATAGCATCGTCATATAATCTGTGCGATACTTCTTTCGTCTCAGGTACTATTTGTTCATTTTGTTTAGGATCCCATCGATTTTCTTGACGCGTCGCGCCACTTACTATGACGTAGTCGAGATTCTGAGAAACAATACAAAATACTTTAGAGCAATTGGAATCACAGTTGTTTCTCAAACTTGATTATTATTATCGAAAGTGCTTACTGCAGGATCAGTTTTTATCTCGAAGTGATTGTCACACAGATGACACTTCATGCGAAACTGATAGAGCGGTGTGCTGTAATACATTCCAATTTTCTTCTTCTCCGCATTGTAACGCACTCCCATACCAATGTGATTTCCGCATCCATTGCACCATATATTGTAGGGCATTTCAAATCGTATGATCAAAATACCCATGTGAAGTTTACGGGCTCGCTCACGTAACGCGTGAGTGCCCATAAACTTATTGAGACCACCGACACGAGGATCATAGTCCGGTGGATAGTACAAATTTGTTCCCTTTCGTTCTCCCATTGTGCTGTAATTAAAATTATTCATACATAATATAAGCGTTTCGCATGAAAAAAGAACTTACAAGCAACATATTTGTTTTATAAGATACAAGTGAAAAAAGTAAGAAAAAAATTGATTTGCAATTTACGTATTTACATAAACTTGACAATAATGATATTTATAATACACCTGTCACTGTACTTACCTTAATTATTCCTCACTGAGTTAGAAGAAAAGACAAAGCAATAAGTTTTTTCTTAAATTGAGCTTTCTTATGATTTAATTAAAAACTTGTCTGACCCACTGCGCATCTGACTGAATTGTGACTTTTTTTTTTAATTCGATCTTTTTGACGTGTACGTTACCTGTCAGAGCAATTTTTGCGAGCCCAAATTCTATCTCTTAATTAACACTCTTTAGTAAAACAGGTTAGAATCTTTAATGTACGTAACAGAGAGAGAGAGAGACCTCTCTGGTTTCCTGAAGAATTAACGCGAGGATCGACAAAGTCGTAAAACATAATTGCCGACGAAGATGTCAAGAAGCACACGCTTACCATAAATTTGACAAATTACATGTTCCCGTACGTCTACATAAAAGAGGAAAAACTAAAAAACTCTAGATTATACCTTCAAGACTATTTTTTAATGTTTTACAATGATTTCGAGAGTAGTTAAATTATGAGAGTAGTTAAATATTTAATTCTATCGCCTTCTTCTGCCAGTAAACGTTTTAAATTCTCGCATAGCCATAAATATACTATATTGCATATTTAAAATATTTATTTATTTATTTATATTTAAAACTGAATAATAATAAGGCAAAAAGAGTACATTCAAATGTGTTTCATAATTTTAGATAATAAACGTTACAGTTTGAGTCAAGCATATTTAAAAAATCATATTTACATGCTTGATTTATACTTTGAATATAGTGCATTGTAAGAAGTTTTTTTTCTAGGAAATTCACATTTAAACAACATTCTTTTGGCAATATTTTTTACAATAATTTGATATTTTTTACAATAAGGTTTTACATTTTTTAACAAATTAGCATATAAATGCCGATATATTGTTTATCTAGGAGGCTTAATGTTTAGTATCATATAGTTTAGTATTTATATAATATAGATATTTAATTTATATTATATAAATTAGATATCTATACTAAACATGAGCCTCCTAACTTTTTATAATATTATTATAATTACTTATAATAAAACTGGTATTTGCAAAATAATATTTTGTTGGTATTTTTCGACGATTCGTTAATTCTTGACAATACGCAATATGTTTTAATAAGTTTACGCAAATTGGCACAGTTGTAGAAAACATAAATGCTGACGATAATTTGCCTAAAATCACAACGCTTACTATAGCGTTTTTACAAGACAGAACACGGCAACGTGTTACGCGCGGCTAGAAGCAACGCGATAGCCAATCAATATGATGCTTTTTTATAAGAGCAAAATACTGATTGATTAATTATCCGTGAAGAAGCGCGACGTTATGCAAGTTATCGCGTATGTTTGCGTGAAGAAGAAATAACAAAAAAAAAAATCTGAATTATATATTAGATATTAGATAAAAGAATATATTATTCAATACATTCTTACAAAGATCTGTAATTATTGTTATAGCTGAAATAAAATAACATTGTCAGTTTTACAATCGTAATGCGAGTCAAATATCAGAAACATAAGTTTGAAGATAAGTGTCATAAAATCTTTGTCTAATATTTACTTTAATAAAAGATACTGCAAATCTACACTGTATATATTTTTCTGTTTCGCGCTACGATGTTTTGCGCATGTCAACATTTATGTTATTAGGAATCAGTGATTCCTAATAACATAAGTAATACATTGTAAATATAAGTTACCGAAATAATAAGTTTAAGACACACACACATTTCTATATCGAGATAAATATATTTATTCAGATAAAATTCATTTTATATACATTTTAAATATGTAATATATGTCGGTAATACCGATGCACGTGCATACTGCACGGAATGGAATCACACGCTGTGGAAATAGCACGGAAAGGCGTACGTGCACATAACGTACGCAATGCGTATTGCGCACTGAGAAAAAAAACGCTCGTGAATATGGCTACGTAAGTTGTCAATGTGCACCACTGAGAACATAACTTTAGCAATTAGCAAACAGGGCGGTATCGTGACACGGCATATGAAATAAATGCACTTACCATCATACATATCATCTGCAATGCAAACATAAATAATATTGTACGATATATTAAATCGATTTAGTCAATAGTGTTGCTAATATCTTCTTTAAATAACGCAATTTGACTCATTTGTTTTCAGTAGAATAGGTCAATTCTTTTCCTCTATTCGAACATTTTCTCTTTTCAAGATTATGTTAAATAAAGTTAAAATTCTATCTCTTCGCGTACACAGCAAACTTCAATATTTAAAAGAAAGTTTAGAGTTAGTTTCATTATTTGATCAATTTGTATAAAAAAATCATTTGATCAATTTGTATAAGAAAATATAGGCGGTATTATTTTATACGGAAAGTAAATCTTTCACGGAAGTTGAGCGTTTTTTTTTTTTTTTTTTTTTTTTTTTACTACTACATAACATTATACATAACATATTAAAACCATCCTCATGGCCGTGAGTCCCTCATTGGAAGGAGAGGGAAGGGACTCACATTTTATTTTGACGTCTAGGATTTAAACACATTTCAGAAATATTTTATCACAAGTTAAATTGTAATTGCAATATTTTGATCATCATCCTGATCATACATCCTTGTGATTTAACGAAATTAATTTAAATTGCGATTTGCTTCCAGAATTCTCATTGGTAATCGTTTCTGTGGGCAAATCGAGATATGTACAGAGTAAAAAAACCGCAACAAATAACTTCGAGTCTTTTGTTCGTTCAACACAGAAACATCCGATATAACCTGCGCGACATCCAACTTTTGTGTCGTCAACACCGCGCGCATTTCACGTAATTCTATTTATCTCCAGAGACGCGGCTGGTTCTCCTCTCCTCTCGCATCTTGTTATTATTAAGATGTCGAATCTTGTAGATTTGATTCCACGTTACCTCCTTCTTCCTGCTTGCCCTTCTCTTGTTGCGCGATCGCTGGGAAACAACAATCCTTATCGCCTAAGGATGTAAGCGTACGGCGACGATATGTATCTGTATCTGCGTCCGACCGAACGTGGATAATACGCTACCGCGTAAACCACTGCAACAGAAAAAAAGACACGCGTGCGCGCCTATTAAAGAATATGTTGATATATTTAGAGCATGTTACAAATAAAAAGGAAGATGACGGCCAATATATATTGTCTCTTTACCTTCTCGGTGTGAAATAAAGAGGCAAACACTAAAACAGCAATGTTCTCTCTCTTTCTTCTAAAAATAAAGATAAATAAACAATATATATATATTTTTTTAAAAATATAAACTTACTTAATATTCTTTTATTTATGTATAGAGATAGCAATTCAGTATGTGGCGTGTGAATTCGCATTTCTTCCCCTCATTTGTATATTCTTACGTCTAACGTAGACGTAACATTCTAAAAAAACATTCGTATTGTTCCAATTCGCGCTTTCTGATCGCGATCAAGTCGAGACAAGGTCATCACGGCGATTATCACCGCGAAATTACTTTCTTTTTGTGTATTCATGTCAACGCATTATCTCACCCGACTTTTTTTTTTTTTACAAGAGCCGTTGGAGCCTCTGCAACGACGAGTAACGCGCGAGTCGTTTGGCGATCGCCTGTCTCTTCTGAAGAACGTTCCTCTTACGATAGTGATCCAGCGCGGTAAGAGGCGACGGCACAAGCGACCCTTGACTGTGCCAATGATAGGCTGTCGGCATCGGATTCAGGAACGGTATCCTCAAGGGACCGCTCAAGCTGCCGTGAAGGGGATTCGCTAATTGGGACTGCCCGTGGAAGTCCACGTGTGACTGCAACTTGGGCAGGTGAAGAGCATTGGGATGATCTCCCAGAAGGGATATTTTCAAGGGCGCGATCTGCGGCTTGGTGTCTATGTTCAGACTCGCGTACACCGACGTGCCGCCGTCGTCCTCGTGCGGCAGCTTGGGCGGGTTCAAGACGAGTGGGTTCGGATTCAACGGATAGTCGAGCTGTTGCAGAGGCGGATAATCTGCGTTCGGTTGAATGATCAGCTTGAGACTGTCGAAGTTTGGAAAGTGATGTTGCGACAAGGTAGTGTAAGGCGGTAGATACGCGTTGTTCTGAGCGGCCGGGTAATTCTGCGCGTAATCCTGAGGCTCGTTGTTGTAATTCTGCGCGTAGTTTTGAGGCTCGTTGTTGTAATTCTGCGCGTAGTTTTGAGGCTCGTTGTTGTAATTCTGCGCCGGACTGTCCTGATTCGTAATGTAATGATCCGGAGTACCGTAAGTTGGAGTCGGATACTGCTGATGATTGGGGGAATAGGTATTCACGTTGCTGTTGTCCTGACTGACGACAGTCTGATCCTTCGAACCGCTACCCTTCGGCACGCTGCTCAGAAGATTATTGATGACGGAGCTCTTGGTCGGCCCGGCGAAATTCTCCACAAACTTTGCCGGATCCGGTGCGTCTTGCGCCACTACGTTTGTGTGTTGATCGTTGTGCTCGTCCAGGTCAGATTTCGTCGGCGTCACGATCAGCAGGCCGCCTTGATTGCTGTCTGTGAACGTGACGTCTGTCAGTCCGGTCGGCAAGTTTACTCGGTGCGTTTGAGTGTTAAGTACAAGTTCGTTAGTCGAGTTGGAAATTTGTGTAACAAACAGATACCTAGTCAGAGCTGATTAGCACGTTGTGTTGCGAGTAGGTAGTGTGGTCGTTGTGTGCCCGAGGATATTGCACCGCGTCGGTCGAGAAACAAGTGCCCGATTGTGTTGAGAGCAACACGATCCAATTCTGGATTCAATAAACGTACGAACACTCACACATGTTCGCAGGAAATTATCACAAGGATCCGTCACGGACAAACAATAGTGCGGTGTGTCAGACTAATTTTCAAAAGAAGTGAATTTTTGTGAGAGACAAAACGGTGATAAACATAAATTAATGTTTTGTAATTTGCGATTGTCACAAATGATTCAGAGAGAATGTTTGAGATAAACATACAGGTACACAAATGTCATCGTAAATATTTTTGTTACAAAAGAGAAATTGTGTGTGATATATATATATGTATTTTTTTTTTTTTTACACATATCAGCGCCGAAAGATACACATATACATACATACACATATATTTTGAATAAAAATAAATTCAAAAAAGTATGTCAAACACACAAAACAGGCTCCAGTACGACTGCAAGTAAGTCACGGAGAAAGTGAAAGATCGTGTGTTTGCGTACGTGTGAGCGGACATTCGGGATTGTGAGACGAGAGAAGTTGTTCCGGAGAGAAAGAGATTGGTAACATTCACCGCGTGTTTCAGCGATGACGATATGCGATACGAAGGGGAAAATCGGAAACGAATTTTAAGCAAAGAAAATTATCGAAAGTGTCGAAAAACGTCTTCAATCGAAGACGTTAAAGACCGGTGAGTTTCTTAATAGATTAACTTTTTATTAGCAATTTTATTTGTGAAAGCGACATTTAAATCTTGGCATCATTGCTACAAAAAATAAAAAAATAAAAAAATAAAAAAATAAAGCCGAGACTGGGAAAACTCTCGCGTGTTCAATCGTTCGGAGGAAATTCGAAGAGAGAAATGTAAAGATTTTTCCTCGCTTCGCAAAAGCTGGTCTTTTCTAAGTTTAATGCATCGCCGGAAATATTAGATGAGAGAACAATTGCGTTCATCAAGCTTTCATCAAGATAATGCTACCTCGTATTAATTGCCAGTACATTAGAAAGGCGCGAAAGATACAGGAAATTTACGGTGTTACAATTGTGTGTACACATTGTATTATTGTTTTGAAATTGAAACCTACCATCTGATGGCACGCCTCCGTACGTCTCGTGTGGAGTATAATCGGAATAATCGTCGGAACTTGGCGGTGGTCCTTGGTAGTCAGAATTATGTCCTATTGTTGCAAACAAGCGTTAAAACAATCGTATCGACATGTGTTAATTACAGATGAAGAAAATACGACGTTCAATTTACGTTCGGCGTCACAATTAGATATTGATATAATTACTTAGACTAAAAAAATTACACATGTATAAATAATAGACTCTACAATTTACATAAAGTAAAAAGTTGCGGGCCGACAATTGTGCAATACGCCAACGAGTTCGCGATCTCTTAATCAATTCCGAACGTTTTTCTCGTAAATTATAATAACATTCGATAGTTATATCGTTTCTTGATGAATCCGAGAAAAGCGGTGTAATCGACTTCGTTGAGTCTCGAACGCGTTATTATTGCAAATATCCGGGTTTGCGGATAATCAGCCGGAATCGCGCAATTCACTAAAACAACTTTCTACAAGGTTGTTGTTCTCGGTATGAAATTACAACTCCGATCGGTTTTTCCACGACTTAATGGGTCGAGAACGTGGCGTGGACAAGTATAAGCGTACAGGTACGGTAGAAAGTAAAGTGCGCATCAAACATTTTTTTAACCACGACACATATATATGTGAGCAATTGTTTTTTTTTTTCGTGTGAAAAAACTTTGTTTGCTAATAACTTTCTAATTGATCGTTTCTTCACGAGTCTTCACGGAAAAGTTGGATGTAACTTTTGCTTTCGATAAAGATCGCGTCGCACATTTTCTTATACCTTGCACTGGCGGATGATCGTAATAAGTCTCCGGCGGATAAGGTTTCGGTTCCACCACCGCGCTGGCCGCCAGCTGTTTGCCGAAGGACGTGATATAGTCGCCGGCTTTGCTTACGACTTTGCCCTTGCCCGCCAACAAATAACCGCTACCTTTGACTAACTGGCCCTTGAGAGCCAGCACACCGCCGCCTATCGCCTTCAGAGCTTGGACCAGCGTGCCGAAAATTGCCTTCTTGAAGTCCCAAGGACCGAACGGTTTCTCTTCGTACTGGAAAAATGTGGATTTACATTTTATCGCATTTTAGATTATGTTATAAATAAATGAATGAAATAGGTCAGTAGGAGTCCAAGCACGATTGGTTGTGTGTTATTTTAATTTTTTATTATTTTAGACAGATTGCAAACGTTTCGATCGGAGAATGCGATCTTCATCAATCTTTAGCTTTTGCTAAACTTAATTGAAATAAAGTTTTAAATAAAATAAAATAAAGAATTACGAGAAAATATCTTGTTACAGTGCAGTGATAATGTTAGATAATATTATATTGCGTAATAAAATAAACGATAATATAAACGATAACATAAAATAAATGATATGCTGCAAAGTGGCAGAACTAAATAACGTTCTTTTGTCTCTTTTTCAAACGCTTTCCTTTTCTCCCGTTTTTCTAGACAATGTTTCGCTCAATCATTCATTACTTAGCATAACGACTTGTCTAACGCCCAGCGCGGCGATTTTCACTTCGTGCTGTGTCATTTACTTTAATTGCCGTATCATTTAGTTCGCCTGTATATTTTCTCGCGATGCTCAAAAAAGGAAAAAATAGATCTCAACGCGACACAACCATAAAAAGATCAGGGGCACAGAATTTACGGAGAAGATATTCCACGTGTGGTGACTGCGAAAAAACACGACGCTAGAATTTCGCTCCTTTACGGCACACCTTCACGTCGTTCTACATTCCACACTCTTACGTTACGTTTTACAATTTTTTCTTCCCGTAACTGTATAAGAATTATCAATCCAGTCTTTTTCTATCGTTTTACATCATTTTATGGAAAAACGATGTTTTCTCTCCTTTTAAGCTTCGTGCAAAGGCACAACAAAATCTATGTCGTCATTTTCCATAACACATCTCTACTGATTTCTGTTATCTCGTTTGCGTCATTATACATATGTGAAACATTCAGTGTTAATATATGCGCGCCGCGCATATTGATTTAATAAATAAATAAATAATTTAAATAAATTTATCACGGGTGGAAAAACATTCATCCATACATTTATATCCGTCAAAATGTATTTATTTTATGAATTATTATCGCGCGTACGTGCGCGATCGAATAAATTGCGTAAATTATGCTCGATATTTAAACAAACGGTCAAATATTGATTACCGAATACGTGTGTTCCACCGTGTGCACCGGAGGCTCGACGTATGCCGGTTTATACGACGTCTCGCTGCTACCCGCCGATGCCTTCGCCGCGGAAGCGCTCGACGCGCTCGCAACGCCGCTTATCAATCCACCCGCGATGCCGGTGAGTAAACTGGCCGATCCGGCATTGTAGCCTCTCTTTATTCTCTCCTGCATCATCGCGGCGTACTTGGGATCGCCCCCGGTGATAACGCCGATCAGCTTCTCGTCGCCGATCTGTTTTGTCACGTCAGACTCCGTCTCTTCGGGAAGAGGCTCGAGCTCATCCCAAAGTGTGCTTTGCTCCGCTTCGCTCTTCGGCTCATCCAGGTGATTCTGATCCGCCGGGGTTTTCCAGATCTCCAGCAAACTTCGAGAGATCGGATTGTCCAATTCTCCGATAAATATCGTGGGATCGAATTTCTCTTGATTCTCCGGAGGTCTCCGAAACGCTTCTAATCGTTCGAGCTGCTGCGCCGCTCTTCTCAGCAGCTCTTCCTGCTCGGTCTCCACAGTTTCTGATCGCGCGACGATTAACGAGCACCATGTCACTATCAAGAGTTCCGTCAGCTGAAAAACACGCACGACGAAACGACAAATGCGAAGAATTATAATATATGTATATATAATAATTCATCAATTTTTTTGTCACGTCAATTCTTTTCGCGTGTTAATTTAAATTTTCGTGTCGTATGTTACGAGAAAAACTTGCGAAACTATTTTAATACACATATAAATATTTTAACATATATAAAAAATATATCTATAATACAAATATATGTAAAAAAATATAATCTCAAATTAAACGAGCAAGAGCAACTAACAATACGAGGTGTATGCTAGTGCACCTCGGAATTTATCAGCAATGAACTTCCGCTGAGAGCATTGACCGTGATAGTTTTTTCTAATTATATCGAGATCGTTAAACGTCATAATTAAATTACTACTTCGTGTTTTGTGTTAGGGTCAAGTGTTGATTTCCGAATTATTCAAGCGTAGAGAGGAGTGCATGAGCGCGGCAAGTAGACCGGCTCCGGGTGAAAGTCACGCGACTACCGGCGGCGATTCCGAAGTGCGTTCGATGCATGGAATCGCCGCACCGTCCATCACTTGAGGCAAACTCGGGAGCGTAGATGATTTCACACAGATATCGCGTAAGACAAGCAAGAATAAACGTCACTAATTAGCAAATAAAATGCAATGATATTGAGATTGTTGCGCAATCCAGCCAACTTTCTGCGGAATAATCTCGTCTTGTTCCGGGAGCAAAAACCTTATCTTTCGTGTCAGTGAACAGGATAAGTAATTTCATTGTTGCAATCGGAATCGGCGAATAAAACAAGAGGCTACGAGACGACTCCTCCTGGATTATCGCAATCTTGAGGAGAAAACTACAAAAAAAAAAAAAATTAATAAATAAACAATGAAATTATTTCAAGATGGATTCAAGATAGATTTTATTCAAGATAAATTGGGCAATCTGAATAAAAAATCTGGCTTTTTACGCATCACAGAACACAGACGATCGACACTCGAGCGAGAGTGACCGTCGCAACCTTGATCTTGCGTGCGCGCGAGTCGTCATCGGCTGACCCGATTTTTCTATCGAGCGCTGCGCGATCGCGCTTGTGTTTTCTAAAAACGCGGCAACCAAAATGCTAATGAGTTTTACTTCCGAATCCGTAAACGTTGAAGTTCTGCGAAAGTTAAATTTTCTCCACTCTACAAAATAGAAAGGAGATGAAGAAAGACGAGTGTTCAGAGTGTTCCAACAGATCTCTTTTAGTGGACACGTGTCGAGTTTTACCGTTCCTTTTAAACACGCTTGTCAACACTTTTTCTTTTTCTGTTGCACATTAGTCACGCAAAATTAAAAGGTAATGTTGTAAAGATTATTCAATCGAGAGAAATAAAATATTATATAAAAATGTGAAAGCAGGCTGTTCGAAAATTTTTGAAATATTTATAAACCGTCCAAAGTTACGTTGTACAAGTGGTGAAAAAGCAAGTCTTCATGAAAAATTCAAATCTTTTCTTCACCAAATAAAAACCAAAAGAATTAAGAGAAGATTAGTCGAGCAAAAGTGAGTGGGATATTTTAGATGATTTCTGCCAAACGGAAGAGATGTATACTCGGAAAATAGTTCAGAAAAAATCGAAGGGCGAACGGCAGCTGTTTACGAGAAACGCGTTCAGACTCAAATTATCAGACGATAATAATAATAATTAACTCGTTGAAATTAGTTCGAATCTCTTCCCCATTTTGTAGAAAGTAAAAAAATACACGGATATAGAACGTGGACGCGCACACATAGACGGACGTGTTAGTTATTGTGTTAGCAATTATTTCTTCACGGCTTGCAACCGTTAAGGAAACCGCGCACAATTCTCCTCCTTTGTTGCGTGTGAAACTCGCGGACATCGAGTATGTACCGAAGGAAGGTTACGGCCAGACTTTGCACAACTTTCACGTGGATGAAGAAGCGATGCGGCTGACGACTATCGAGCGGCGCATCGACGTGAAATTCGCAAACAGCGAGATGACAACAAACATCAGAAAAGGAAAGAAATGAAGAAAATCACAATTTTTTTTCTTTTCTTTTTTTTCATAAAAACACTTTGCTCGTCGTGAAACTCGCAAGCTTTCGTTCATATAATTTGCGAAAGCTGCGGGTATATCACCGACCAAATCAGACGATACCGACTACACTAATTGGAAATTAAATGAGAATGAAGAATTGCTTGTCTTTGCGCGTTTTTTTTTTGTCGATTGGTGTTCGAAAAATTATCAATTAACACTTTCACGTAAATCTTCACGGATTAACGCACACAACTGTGAAGCACGTACATATACCTTCATATTTGACTTTCACGGTACAACGGCGAAATGATCGCGGCACTCTCACTAAACTCACTGGCCATCACCGCGAAGTATATCCTCTCTTTATAGCGACTCCCACTTTGTCGATTATCAAGAAAGTGACATCCACGCTGTTGAGTTTGCCAAAATTAACACACATTGCACAACATGCAAAGTAAGTTGCTGCTTAAATATTAATTAAACGGGAGTTTTTTTTCCTGTCGTGAGTTAAATAACCAATCGAAAGAAAGCAAGTGGCAATGATGATGTTACAATTTTGGCGGTTTTCCAACATGTATTTGAAGGACCGACCTTCGTAAATACTGGGAGTTTATTCAGAAGATTTACATGTTTTTTAAATAAAATTTTAATAACAAAAACAAACATAATTGTAATAGAATGACAAAAGATAAAAAAAAATCATTATCGTATTTATTATTCTGATATCGATTAACAATTAAGAGCAAAAATGTCTCATTGAAAGATTTTACGATCGCCACGTGCTTTGAAATGAGATCGTTAAATGTGACAGAACATAAATTTTCTCGTATTTAGTATTCTGTTATCGATTGACAACTATATAAGAGCAAAGTGTCTCATTAAAATCTGCGATCTTACGATCGGTAATTTAAATGGATCAGTGTATTTTGATCACATTATCTGCTAAATAAATAAAATTACATAACGCGGCAGATGTAACGACGCGTCTCAGAAAGACGTGTCGTAAGACGAGGGTGTAACGATAATAATAAATACGGATGTAATTAGCATTTTACCACAAAATAGACCGATAAGTCAAGTGTTAGAAGTGTTAGTTTGCTTTTTCGATTTTCATCGCGCTAACTTGTCACGATGCAGATTGAAATTTGTCACGCAGAATGTAATTACGCGTCATATTGGACGCGCGTTGCTAAGTATAATGCACACACACACACCGTAGAAAGGCGGAAAAGAAAGGGCTTTTGAAGTGTTGCTTTTAAACAAAATTCGCGAGTCCCATCACGTGAACGAAAGTCCACACCGGAAGGAACGTGTCATCTCGGCAAACAGGGCTGCTCGTTTCCGTCATATAAGCATGTACGCGCATATGAATAATAAAGCAACAACAAAAGAGCGTCGTGAGAGTCGTACACTGAACATCGTGAAGAACGGAGAAGAAAAAAAAGAGAGGAAGATAAAAGTATCAAAAATTTGAGAAAAATGATATGATCAACATATCTCTTCTCAATAAAACTGCCATTAATAATTATAACTTCACTTAAGAGATTTGTCAATCAAAGTGAATCTTTTGTTGCTTGTATGTGAATTTACTTTAGAACTTAAATAAATTTTTATTTACATAAATATATTTAAATATATGTACTTTTTAAGTTTTTTTATTTGTGATGCTGCCCGAGAAAAAATGGATTAAATCTAAGTAGATCTAATTTAAATCTAATAGGATAAAAAAATATGTAGAAAAATAGATCTAATTAGATCCAAATTGGATCTAAATAGATATAAAGTAGATCTAAATAGATATAAGTAGATCTATGTAAATTTACACTTTATTTATAATAATTAGATCTATTTTTCTATATATTTTTTTATCTTATTAGATTTAAATTAGATCTACTTAGATTTAATCCATTTTTTCCCGGATGTAATGTATAATAATGATAAATTAATGTAAAAAAAAAAAAAAATTAATGCAGGTATAAATTGCACATACTAAGAACACAATTGCTATTTATTTAATTTAATGTAATTTCAAAGACACTTGCGCTTGTAATTTGCGACATGTAAGCATTTTTGATTTACAAGTTGTTATTTTTCATTCATTTATATCGCGAAATCATACTCGTACATTATTCGACTTATCTGATTGGCAAGCGTTTGTCTGTCGACTCTTACTTTTTTGGTCGCGTATGTCATCCACGCGGAATGAAATCCAAATCACTGCAGCGTGATGGTCTCTTTACCTCTATTGTCTTTCCGTCGATGTGGAATAGAAAGTATGTCGTTAACATACGTCCCCGGCTTACGTCCCGATTGTGAATTTATTCGCATAGAGTGGGAGGAGTCAATTAGTCATGAAAATGGATTTAAGAACTGTACTTTATGTTAATAGGGAGATGATTGCCATCAACTGTGCACCGAGTTGTAACAATAACTCGGCAAATCCAAGTGCTCTCTTCTCTCGCGGGCGTTTCCTGGCCCCATCGAGTTTGCAATCGTTTATTGTTTTCAATTATTTCTTATGTAAGTGACGATTGCGCATTTTGTACACACAATTTGGCATCAAAACTGCGACGATGTAAAACGAACTAGTCAACAGATCATCACTTATAGTTACACTTGTCAAATTTGATGAAATTTAGATACGTAAATCACTTAATTGCGGCAGAAAAAAGTCTATAACAATAACAACGAGAGCAAATTTCTTAATCGAATACAAAATACAGCGTAGACACTAGTGATATCTGCTTGTTTGATATGTTTAAATTTATTACAATTACATAATGTTGAGAGAAGTTTCCACTTACCTAGTTTTCAAAAGTCTTGACGGAAGCGGACACATCAATAATTTTCGTGCGCAACGAAAAGTCGTGCACACGACGTTCTGTCAGAAAGAAGATAACGCTCCAATTGGTTTGTCGTTGCTTTCATTCTTACGCCATCTTTCTTGCGGAAAATATATGCGTACGTAATGACGTCAAAAGTATTTCGTTATATCGTATTATTTATTAAGTAAATTATTTTATTCCAATAAGAATCATTTTCTCTTCCCGATGCAAGAAAAATTAATTGCAGAATAATGTGAAAAATGAGAAATTATTTATTATTAAGAGATTGTTGAAAATAAAAAACAATCTTTAAAAATAATCAGTAGTTTTGTTTTTCTCTTCTCTTTCTGAACGTGACGTGATCTGATATCGTTATCGAAACTTGCCGGCAGTAAGGAAGAACGCGCGTGCTCGCGCAAAGGCAGGTTTAGTGGAGAGGAGACAAATATATCAAATAAAATACGTATTGGCATAGTGAAAATATGTAATATAAACATATTTTATGCAATATATGAAAACTTATAGATACACAACACGGCTTCGTCACCACTGATACCACCGCCACTCCCAGCACCTGCTCCACCTCCTATCATCATCATCAGTAATTAATTATATATCTTCATCTTTTTGATTAAAAAAAAAAAAACTCTTCTGTACATTGCATTTTAAACACAACGTGATACACGTACGTTATCGTTTTTATTAAAAAAAAAAAAATATGACAGTTTATTGTGAAAATTGCAGAAACAATTTATTAATTAATTTCTCAAAAGAAGCAAAAACAAATTAGAGATTAAAATTAATTCTTAATGTCCTACTGAAGATTTGTTTCGTTCGATTGAGCTTTGTTCTTGAAAGGATTG
Source organism: Pseudomyrmex flavicornis (assembly GCA_014825475.1). NCBI lineage: Eukaryota > Metazoa > Arthropoda > Insecta > Hymenoptera > Formicidae > Pseudomyrmex > Pseudomyrmex flavicornis. The sequence continues at coordinate 24,037 of QVNW01001513.1, forward strand.
GGGGAGGACGGCGATGTAATTCAAGCCCTCGGAATTCATCTCGCCCTTCGGCCGAGAATGTGTGTTAGTTGTGGAGGGCGAGGAGCAGGGCGAGAAAGGCGCGCGGTGCAAGAAGTCTCTTCTTGCTCTCGCTCTCAAACTAATTTCCATGTTACGTGTTACAAATCAGTGCGCACGGCGTACAATCCAAGATTATATCATATATATACAGAACAATCTTAAACCGCTGAGAATCTTGTGGGTAAAGAACGCGCGATTAAGTTCATCTACCGCGGCTGGTCTTTCTTTTCCGTCTTTTACTTTTTCTTCAGCTTCGCGTGCGCGAAATCGTGAGAGAGAGAGAGAAAAAAAAAAAACATCATCGAAGTTCGGATTTGGTTTCGTACATATGTGTATATATATGTATGTATATATACATATCGATTCAGAACCGAATCCGTGCGAGATTAGCTTTGAGTTTCTTCGTCGTTTAAATAACGCATATATCGGCCGCGGAAATCAGCCGTCGATACTACGCGCACTGACGCCGAATCGATTCAGAATCGATATCTTGTGTAAATAAGCACCATTGCACAGCCTAAACGAGACGAAATACTCCCTTTCTCCGGATCTTCAGCGCAAATCCGCCTCGAACATGTGTTTATATACGCGTATTAATTCTCGGTGCGAACGGAACCAACCGCGGTAGAGAAAAAAGCGAGAGAGGCGGCTTCGATGAGAGATCGTAGGATTTTCATTTTTTTTTTATTTTTTTTTTATTTTTTATTTTTTATTTTTTAATTTTTTAATCGACGGACAGGCGAATAGAGATTGAGAATCTGAGGAAGATTAAGGTACTCTCGATGATGATTAATTATTATTATTATTTTTTTTTTTTCGTGCGTAGTCGCTCGATAGTTTGAAAAAAGACGAAGGACGAAGTATGCGGCCAGACGAAGTCGCGAAAGTCTCCGAAGTCTCGGAAGGATCTCTCCGAGAGCGATCTTTTATTCTCGAAATGACGGATTTGCATTCATATCGGAGCAATCCTCTTGCGACGTCAAAACTTCGATGCCGAAAATCACAAGAGAAAAGCTCTCCGCGCGAGTCCTCGCGGAATTCTCTGCCGAGATTGCAGGCGCGAAAATCAGAGATGCACGAGCGAAATCGCGCCAAATTTACCTCCGCGGCGTTCGATCAGTTACGACGCTGTGAGAAGTCAATGTATCATATAAATAGAACCGCGGACTCACGTAAATTTACGACAGCGTGTGTGACACACCACGGCTGATGATTACGGCCTCGTCATTCTCCAGCGAACACGGAGAGAGAGAGAGAAAAGAATAACGGCGGCTCGTTACACGCGGCGCGCTTGTAACTTTTTCTCTCGTCGAGTGACAAAATAATTTCAACCGACTCCCTTCACTTCCTCTTCCTATCCCAGCTACGGAAATACTCGTATGTACGAAAGCGCGATATATCTCTCGAAATATTTCATCGTTCCTAGGACGATATACAATTGTTTTTTTTTTTTTTTTTCATAAAACTTCTTGGGTGAAAGTTCTTAGACGATTCCTTCCACCCCAATTTCACAGCAATGATATATTTATTTAATTCTCGAGCGTTGTCTTCGCCGCTGCTCTCGACTTTTGCTTAATGTTTCGGAATTATGAAGAAGCACTTTTCTCTTGCATAAATTTAATAACTGGGCGCAGACACTAAGTATAAAATGTTACATATACATACGTTTTGCCGATGCGAGAGATGTGACGTGTGTAAAATATCTTTTGCGTTAGTACGTTTATTTATTTTTTTATTTTTTAAATTTTTTTTCGAGGAAAATCGAAGTCGTTGTCGAAATATTCGCGCAACCGATTGATTGTGATCGCGTGACACTTTTTGAATGTGTGTGTGTGTGTGTGTGTGACTTGCGAAACAGATCGCTCACGCATGTGTTCTTCGTTTTGCGTCTTCCGTATGTGTGTGTTCTTCTTCGGGCACATCTTCGCCAACTGCTGCGTCCATGTCCTCTGTGCGACCGAGGGTGATCACGTTAATTCGGCCAGATTTTCCACAATCTTGTTCGCGGTATTTTTTTTCCATACCTCTCATATCTTTCGATTAAATTCCAACTATAAAAATAGTTCGAACAATTTGCGCAACAACATTTTTATTTTTTTCGATATTATATTTTAAATTCGTGATTTATTTAATAAACGCAATAGTAAAACGAAGAAATTTGAAGAAATAACACATAAAAATATATAACGCATATCTGATTTGCTGTGATTAATTAATATGTTCACACGCACGTAAGATAAAAAAAAAAAAAAAAACTATATGTGAGCATTTCTTCTATACATTCTTTATCCGACTACAAAAATAGAGATATATTTAATTGTTTAAAGCAAACATTAAAATAAGTCCTTAACCAGCACCAGAGGACGTGTGTGTACTTAATTTAACTGTATAATTATCTCTACAATTAAATTATGACTTAAAATAATTGTAAATACACTGCTGTTATATTTTTTTTTTTTTAAACGACAAGTCTACTTATACAATTATTCGAGGAGCCAGCCCTCGTTTTGTTTTCCGAAAAAAATAATTTCTTTAATACGGGCTGGCGGATAAAGGCCAGGCAGAGCGATATGTATTTTCGTCACACACGGATAATAACATCAATGATCCGTTCGGCGAACGTGGCCGCCCTCGGCCGGGACCACGCCGGACTCTTCCTGTTTTCCTTGTTTTCTTTTTTTTTTTTTTTTTTTTTTTTTTTTTTTTTCCGTACGTAAAAACTCCTGCCGTGTATCTAAAGTGCGAGAATCCACGTGTGCTGCGTATCACTACTTGGTATTTTAACAATAAAAAAAAAAAAAAACGCTATCTGCGAAGTTGAAAGCTGCGTTTTTTTTCTTCCGTATTTAGCGCTGCGCCGCTGGCACTACCACTTTTTTTTGTTGCAGAGAGTCAACTACTAGTCGTGTTACGTGTGTGTGTGTGTATGTGTACGTGTATGTAATTTAAACGTTACATCGAATGTATTTCGGTATCAGTTACAGCCTAGAATACTGAGCAAAGAACGAATAGACCAGCGATCGGTGATCCGTGAACGATCTCGAAACGCCATGAGAGTTCGTTTCTTCTCTCCCTCTCTTTCTCTTTCTCCTTGGCCTGTTTTTTCGTTACTCATCGTAAGCGTAAAGATCCACGCAACGATCTAGGTGAGGATCCTCAGGATCATCGATCGCTGTTTTTTTTTTTTCCAGCCTTTTTAACCGGTTCGCGACGTGAACGGCGAAAATACAGAGACGTTTGCGGGAGGACGAGAAAAACGAAAAGAGAGGAAGAGAAACCAACGTTTTACGCGTTTTTTTTTTATAGGAGCAGTAGTCGACTCGAATATATATATATATGATATATACATCTATATGTTTCCCTCCTTTCTGTATATATGTATATATATATATATACACACACATATATTTCTATATGTAAAAGTACATATTTATTGCGTATAGGCGTTATGTCGTCGCGGTGTTATTTTCTTCGTTTCCTCTCCGTCGCGCTTGCGCTTTTCTTCCGCGTTTGCAATATAGTAGTTAATAGCATATAATCATTTAATATCGATAATAATAAAAATATATTAATAATAATAGTAATTAATAATTACACAATAATAGTAACAATAATACCAACATTAGGAGCAATAATAATGATCTTGATAGTGTCTAGCGTGACTTTCTCGCTGTAGTCTATTCTTGTTTTGTATATAAAGGACGTGACTACTTTGTACGGCGGCTGAACTGGGAAAAATTGTTTTTTTCTCCGGCGTTTTTTTTCTCCGATGTCCCGGCTTCAGTGTGTTTACGCTACGTGATAATTATTTACTTTTTTTTCGGCACCGCAAAATTCTTAATTTTTAAGTACCGTTTCTTCAATACCGTCGTCGCCTATGAAGCAAGAATAAAAAAGTAGAGGTGTGCTCTCTCTTTCTCTCTCGATCGTCTTGTTTAACCCGCCAGAAGCTGAAGCTGCGTTCGCTTTTTCGTTCGTTGGCAAAACTCTCGCCGACGAAAGCGAGTCGATCCTAAAAACTTCAAGTTTTTTTCACGGCAAAAACGCGGAATCAAAGATTTCAGCTTAAATATTTGTACGATAAATCAGCGAAGAATCACAACTATGTGTTTTCACATATATTTTAATCATCACAAGCTTTTTTTTCCGCATTAGCTGTATTTATCGTAGGAATATTTATTTATACGTGTGATGTGTGTGTGTCTAACGGGTTCAAAATATATTTCTTCTTTTGTGGCTATTCGATCACGCGAGACGCAAGAAACAATTTATCTACGCTCGCGATTTTTCGTTCTCTTTCAAATTCTTTTTCGATCTCCGTTAAATTCATCGCGCAACGTGTTGTGTACTTTCAATTGCGGTTTTTTTTTTTTTTTTTTTTTTTTTCGTTTTTTCTTTGCTTCTCTTATGATATATAACACGTACGCGTGTTGTGTCAACGTGTAAATATATATAAATAATTATTTGCGATCCTGTGTGTGTGTGTGTGTAGGTGTGAGTAAAATAATTGGCGTCTAATTGGCGATACGATATAGTTTTTTCTTTCGTTTGCTTCTCTTCGACACGTAAAAAAATCGATCTGAAGGAACGAATATATAGTTCGAGACCCCAGTCGGGAAACCCGAAGAGACGAGCGATCCGAAGCCGAACGTACGTGGAAAGGCTCCTGTATAAATCGCACGATGAAGTTTTAACAAGCAACTGTTTCAATCCGGATTAAAAGAAAGAAAGACCATAACGCAGTTGCGAATAAAAACAAAACAAAAATATACTTGGACTCTATAAAAATCCTTCGGCCGATAAACTTGCCGCTATTTTACGTTTGCGCCAAATGTGTGCACAACGTGACACAAATCTTCGTCTCTCGAAGTGCAATATAAGTTTAAAGTACAAAAAAGTGTTGTTGTTTTTTGTGATCTTTGTGCTTGCAGGTTTGTCTTTTCGGTTACACGCAAATGAAGGAAGGAGAAGCGTGGTCTGTACTTTTAAATCCTGTTTTTTTTTTTTTATAAAACGTTGAAGTTTTACCGTTCTTCTAATATCTTTTATGTAGTACAGATTTTCTCGAGAAAATTTTTCTGTTGTAACGCGCAGTCTGTACATGCATTTCTGAAATTATCAGTAAAAGTATTTTGTATTCTTTATATCGCGATGTGTTTTTGAACAAAAAATTATTTTGCATGCATATAAATTAGCTTTTATATTATGTCTCAAATATAAACGAGCGACTGGTTTCCTATCCTCAGACCCTTCAACGGCATGTGACTCCGATTGTGACCCGCAAGCGCGCGCGTTTACACAACGTTATACATTACTCGCGACTCGTCAGTAACAGATTTAACACTTCGAGAGCAAGCATATGTTAATTACGACGTCGATAGGAATAGAAATAAAATTCCATAATCGAACGGCTTCGGTCGCGCTTTCTCTTTCATGATTTTCCGCGTTCCCGTCTCATCGGGAGAAAACGAACCGATCCTCGTCTTCGCGGCATGTATTACACAGCTCTGCCGGATTACAGAATAATTCCGCGTGCTCACGCGCACGTTTTTCTCTTAACTGCCGTGATCCTGATCGAGCTCGTCCAGCGACTCAAGCCTGGCGATCGGCGCCTCGTTTATGGTGAACTCCCATGACATGTCCTCGCTGGTCTGTCTCGAGGAATCCTGCTGCCGAGTTTCTCCTCTCGCTTGCTGCCCGCCGTTTCCGCCACCTTCTTGCTGCTGTCTGCCCTCGGACCGGCTTTGCTGTCCCGACGTCGATTCCGCTCCGGCGCCGCCGCGATGATTCGTGTCCTTGCGCGTGTCCCCGCTGCGCGGACGCTGGGCGCCACTCCGATCCCCCGTGATCGACACTACGCAGCTCCACGGATCCTCGCCTTCCGGTTCCGATCGCTTGTTGAACGAGCTGTATCTGTCGCAGGGCACGCTTTCGTAAACGCGCGGTAGCGACGTTCTCATCTCGGCGTCGAGCGCGCGACTACTAAACGTGAACAAAGGAAGGCGTCGATGTTCGCGTTTAGTAGCCGCACAGTGGCGCATTTTTTGGGGGAAGTGAATTAGAAAGAAAAACGAACATATAAATTGGTAACGTTTAAAGCAGTAGAAATAGAAATGCGCCACTGCTAGCAATCGTTAACTTTTCTATGTTCCAAATTTCTGTTTTCTTTTAATTTTCCAAGATATTAGAAATGCGAATATTTTCCTCACAGCGTCTTGCAGCGCGACTACCTACCCACTCCTGTATTCACCCCTCCTGAAGGCGGCGGGCTGACTGTGCCAAGCGTGGACCTGGTGCACCTGCTGCTGAGCGGTGGTCGGTACCGCCAGATCGACCGGTTGGCTCTGCGACCTCGTGGGTCCGGTGCGTCCGTTCAGCGCCGTTTGCAACGCAGTCGCGAGCGCGGACGTGTCCGACGTGACGGTCAGCCGCGACGTGCCCGACGACGTGGACGTCGGTTCCCTCGTAGGGAGTCTGCTACAAAACGGAGCGGGGCTCGTATCAGCGGTTCGACGCGCGGACGGTGACCTTATTTTTTCGCAAATAAGTAATCGCTAAGATAGCTGAGCGAGATTACGTAATATATATATATATATATATATACTTGAAAGCAATACGTGGTTGTTATGTACAAGTGGGATGTTCGACAGGCTTCTCTAATCCTCTAAGTTTGGTTCCCGAGCAGTGTCACGGGCTCCGCGAGCCTCGATATGCCGACATTTAATAGTCGGCTAGGATCGATCGAGAATGAATGAGAGCGAGATGACTGATTGGACTACAACTGGTAAACGTGCGCGAAAGAGACTGTGAAAGTATGATATAACTGTGAAATATGATATTGTATATATTGTGAGAGAGATCGGTTTGATCGATCAACTTCGGTCGTAATTTAATTGACTTCTTTTTATTTTTTGTTTTTTATAGACGAATGTTAGGAAATCCTAACATTCTCTCTTGATTTTATTAAACTAGGATTAAAGTTTGATTGTTGAAAATTCTCTCTACTGCTAAACGGAGTGTTTGCTTGAAACACAGCTCTCTTTCTGGAAATAAAAGATCTGATCGAGCAAAGATAAATGTTCAACAAGGAGTATTTCAGCGATTAGTTGAGAAAGGCAGTAAGAGAGAGAAGTACGTGCACAAATGATAGGAGGTAAAATAGTTTTTCTATGAAAGAATAGATATACGTATACTTTTACCTCATACTTTTCATCACGCAACGCCTCTGCTTGCATTTGCTTTCAATAAAATGCAATATTTAACACATTGCCGATCGATGTGGGAAATCTCCTCATGTCGCGGTAAAGCGAAGTACCTACAGTACCAGACAGACTCGCCGCGCGGTCGGCAATGTGTTTAACGAGCTATGTGCTTCTTGAGTCATCATCAAAGCCTTTCGAAGCGTGCGAGAGATGTAACGGATGTATCTACAGAAAACAGTGTAAAAAGTTCTACAAAATTCTAAAATTTCATGAAATCCAAAACAAATCTACTGTTTTTGTTGCTTTTTACACAGTCGTTGATTTATTATGATACAATGTGTCTCATTACTGGCTACATATTACAAATTGGAATTTGTTGAAACAAGTAGTTTAGTAATCTGAAGATGGATCTACTTTTAACGGATGATATACATTTTTCTTCTCTCGATTATTTCCGTGACACTGCTCGCAAGGGATTGTTCAAAAGAAGAATACGTGATTGGTGGTCACCTTCGGAACTTGTCCAACTTTTCCAAAATAAAAGACGCCGAAATCAAATGCAACTGATCCAAGGATTTCGAAAGAAGGCTTTTCGGGAATAACAAAACATCGATTACTTCCTGCGAGATTCAAGTTTTCAGAGTTCGGAGTCTACTACGTGTATCGCGCGTTATTTGTAAAAAAAAAAAAAAACGCGAACACTTTTATCGTGCCGCGACCGCGAACACTACGTCTACCGCAAAATTTCGAGTTTCAACGAGCACGAAGTGACGAGTGGTGGATACGTGATATTCCGAACTAATCAGAACCGCGAGATTCAACGCGCGAGATCTGTTTCCTGCGCGTCTCTCACCTGAACAAGCCGTGCGACGTGCTGGGTTGAATCTTGCCGTTTCCGTTGCTCGCCGGTGCCGTCGGAGGCTGCGGCTCGCTCGCCGATCGCTGGACCAACGCCGGCGCCCGACTGCTCTGCTTCGCGCCGGTCGCCGCGCCCCCGGTTCCCGGCATCATCTCGACGCTCGAGCTCTCTCGCGACGAGTTGAGAGTTTGCTGAAGTAGACTCAAAATCATCCGGATGTCACCGGCCATCGAATGCTCCAGAGAATGCACTTGACGCGACAGCTGATCGATTCGGGTGTTGATTTCCTCCAGAGGTCGGCCCGGGCCGCTCTGAAAGTCGCCTGGAACGGGTCAAAACGTTTACATCTCGAGGTGACACAACAAACGTTGTCAATTGTGATCGTCGGAGATATTCGCAACGCAACTCACATATAAATACATGGGATCGGTATAACATTTAACGACACAATCGGATGAATACGACAACAAGAAACGACGGAAGAATTTTTTCTTGTTAATTAAAAGAGAAACAAAAGAGAACGACTAAAGAAAGTGAAATGTGCGTGACGCAAATGGCTACATGTAAATTAGTAAAAAAATAAGAGATGTGAATTCCCTACCATGGGAATGGGGATGCTGCGGGGGCGATGGTGTGGTGTAGTGGCTCGACGTTGTCGAAGTGGGATGAACGACGTTTTGACTGAGTGAACTCTCGCCAGCGGCGGAACTCCGGCGCACCGATTTCATCAACGGTGTGGTCACTAGGTTTTATAAACGGTCACCAGTGAGTTACCGACATGAATATGAATGAAGTATAGGAAAACAAAACAAAAAAAAAAAAAAAAAGAAAGAGACGTTCTCGTCGCAAATACAAGTGCAAACTAACAACCGCGCTAAAAGAGGGGGAGGTTTCTACTTTGTGCGCTGCGTAAGTCGCAAGTATATAAAATCGAATTACAACTATTACTCTCATATCTCTGGGTTCTGGCGAGCGATCTGAGGCTGATCTTCGCAGGTCGGGGATTTGTTTGTTTGTTTGTTTTTTTTTTTTTAAGTGCACATAAAACAACACAACAAGCCTCATCTATTATTTCTGGTCGAATCGAAGATGTACGAGTTACTTACTGTGCTTGGCGAGGTAATCGTGGCTGGTAAGCGGCTGCAGGTGAATCTTGTGCTGACGTAGATCCGGTATGCTGCGCTTGAGATGGGTTAGCATGCCTGAACAACCAGGTTTCAAGGTGTTATCGAACTTGGGACTCAAACGAAAAGCGATACACAAAGGGAGAAAATAACGAGGGGTGGGGGAAGGGGAGTGGTGATATGATGAGAGAGAAAGTTATACGCTAAAGAGAGAATCGACATAAAAGAGCTACATGTCGAGCTGTAGGCGAGAATGTTATTAATTTCGAAAGCCAAAGAAAGGTTTTCTTTCTCTTTTTAATACCGTTGCAGAGATTATACAAAGCAAATTTTATTAGTCAATTCTAAAGTTTACGTAGTACAACATTTAACGCTGAATATGATATGTATTGCTCCGTTTTTCTTTTTTTTTTTTATATTTGATATTATATTTCGAGCTGTGGAAAATAAAAAATCAGATTTAGCGTTAAACGTGAGACGTCAATGCAGGCGCAAATTCGCAGTCAATCTTACAAGGAGCGTCTTGCCATTAGTTAACGAGAAAAAGTTTCGCAAGTATCCAAAAATCGAAAGATCTCGAGAGTCAATCACGAGAAAATTATATCCTGTTTTATGAGGAGTCTATCTCGTCGTGCAAAGAACAACATTCCTCAAACAGAAGATTAGAAGAGCACATAAGAAAGAGAGAGAGAGAGAGAGAAAGAAAGAGATCAAACTGTTGCTTCCTCGAAGCGAGAAAGCCTCGCAATTGAAAGAGATTAATTCTCGCTTACCAGTTATTGAGTTTAAAGTCGAACTTCTTTGTTTCGGCTCGTCGAACTCTAAATTCAACGGCGTCACGTCCTGACCGGCTTTGTCTGTGCTAAATTCTAATATGCCGTGACCGCTGCCTTTATCGCTGCAACGAGAAAAAAATAAGACAATTGTTTTTACTTCATTTGTCACTTTTCCTTTCCTTTTTAAACGTATTTGTTTTTATAATTTCTAAATATTGCAATCAAATTATTAATAAATTAGTTATCATTAGTTACTTTTATTCAATTTGGTATTTGAAAGCAAAGGAGTGGTGAATAAATAAATAAATATGATGATGAAAAAAAAATATCTTACTATTCATCTTGATCGTCTTGCAGGGAATCTTGTCGACCTGTGGGAATAAGATTTGTGCCAGGACCACCACCGGGTCCTCGACGGTATCTTACTGGACGGAAAGCGAACCTCCTGGGGTCGATATCGACGTCGGTCGGAGTGCTGACTGGAAATCTTGCTGATATTGGATCGACACCAGCCTGCTCTTCCTGAAGATACGCAACGGTCTAACGTCATCTCGCGAATATTATTGGTTTCAACGCGGATGTGAAATTTTATAGTCGAGTATATTATCTAGAGCTAAAAAATAACATTTGAAACAAAAGTGCCAAAATTGTAAAAAGAAAAAAGCAATATAACGCAAATGTAAAACTTTCTCTTCGTGAAATGTTGTTCACGTTGTAAATTCGTGATATGATTGTTTTGTTAAGGAAAAAGGAAACAGGATTTATAACAGATCGAGAAAATCGCGAGTGTGTAAAGACGAGAATAGCACTCACATCTCGCATGTTGAAAGTGATCTCGAGATTCTGGCTGAAGTGGTTGGCAAACTCCGGATAAAGCGCCAGAACGTCGAGCAGATCGTCCCGGTGGATCTTGTGAAGGTCGCAATAGGTAAGCGCGCGTACGTTACAGGACGACTTCCCGACGGTCGGGTAAATGCACGGATTCTCGCCAAATATGTCGTTCTTGCCCAGAATGGCCATTACAATATCGTCCTTCAGGATTTCGATACTCCCGCGGGATATAAAATACAAGGATGTCAGCACGTCCCCGCGATGGACTAAAGTGTCACCCGGTGGCGCGTGCGTCGTCTTAAACTTTAAGGATAATGCCCTGTTTTGCGAACAAAACGAAAAACCTTGTCATCACGAGTTGAAAAAAAAAAAATTGTACGCACGAAGAATTTATTTTTTACTCATCAAAAAAATAAAAAATAAAAAAAAAAAAATAGTTTACTTTGGCGCGAGCTTAAGTGATTCCACGAGAATTTTGAAGGCAAAATGAAAAGGCGATTACCTTAAACAGCCTGGACTAGCCCCTTCGAAGGCGCGGCAATTGTTTAAAAGATTCCTATTAAGATGAAGACAGATGTCGGCCTGAAGGCACTCGGGAAACCCTTTCAGAACACTGTTCATGTCGATTCCGTTCGTATACGTCCACGCGTGTTGGAAATATTCCTCCAAACGTTGACGGAGCGGATTAGGGATCTGATGGAATCTTATAAACTCTCTGACCCTGAGCATCTGCGTGTGATACCGCGCGGTACCGCTATACAGCCTTTGAATGATCGCCGATACATTGCCGAAGATGCTGGCGTACATCAGGGCTGAAATAGTAGCACCGTGAAGCATATCGCAAATCTGACAGCTAACAAATTTAGAATTTCTCGAATGATTTTCGAACGCGAACTGCTTTCGATACTGGTTCGTTAATTAAAAAAAAAAAAAAAAAACGTGCTGTTAATCAATTTTGGTGTTAATTCGATTCACAGTAATTGTAATCAAACCTCATACGTCGATACACAGTGTGATGGACTTGCTTTTTTTTTTTTAACTCACATCCGATCAACATGACGATTATTGTGAAAATTTTCTCGGCGTCGGTATTGGGCGCCACGTTCCCGAAGCCTACGGACGTGAGGCTGCTGAAGGTGAAGTAAAGCGCCGTGATATAGCGACTCTGGAAAAGTTACAGCGTTACACGGAACAAAGGGGGGTCGGTCTCTCTCGCGTATCGCCATTTAAAAAACGTGAGCGACCTCGAAATAAATCGTATACTCGAGATAAACTCGCACGGAATGGCTTACTTTTATGCTCGGCCCACCGGTGTTATTGTGAAAGTAAAATTGATGCGTGTCGTTGGCTAGAATGTCCAACCAACCAACCTTGCTCTTGAGAGTCGGTCTCTCGGCGTTGCCTATGGCGTACCTTTAAGAAAAAAAAAAACAACGCGAAATGCGAGGTTGACGCGTTTGAAAATTTTATGTAAGAATGTTGCATAGCATATCTTTTGTTGTGGTTTCTTTCAACTTTGTGCGGAGAAAGTTTGCGACAATAAAAATGTGCCGCGCAAGTTTTGCTCAAGAGAAGAAAATTTCAAATTGCTTGGAGAGTTCAAAGAAGATCATGTGAAAGAAATGCAATATTTGTAGTGATTTAAGACCGAGTTTAAAGACCTTGTAGGATTTCAATATAATGCAATTATGTAATGCGGTCCACTTACCATATGCATGCCAACCAATGAGCAATGAGAGCAAAGGTAGCCATTAATAGTAACAAAACCGCGGCGCCGTATTCGCTGTATCTGTCGATCTTCCTGGCCACCCTGACGAGTCGTAACAGACGAGCCGTCTTCAGGAGTCCGATCAGCGTCGTCGTCTGAAAATAATTCGTCATTTTTTCCATCTTCCCATTCTGCGAGCCCGCGAGAAAAACCTTCCGACTCTCGTTCAGTCTCCACTTTCGATACACAGAAATCGGCCTTGTTTTGTGCCATCGAATCAACGTCGTTGTCGAGGTAAAAACACCATTTGCAAGATTTTACTTTTGTGAACACAAAAGTGCAAGAAGAAAAAAACGTGCTTTTGAAGCAAAAAACGTTGTTTACGCAAAGAAATGACATTAAAAAAAAAAAAAAAAAAAAAAAAAAAGGAAACGTTTCAATGTGACAAATTTGTTCGATTATGTTTACGGTAAGTAAAAAACTGCGAAGAAACTGCGATATGTATTTGCAGCACCGGAGATATCTCCCGTTCAGACGCTTCATACGACAGACATTTATCAGAAATCTGATCGTCCGATATTCGCGTGAAGGCCATTTCCATGTTGGAAGTGTCGTTCTTGTCGGAAGTCGTCACTCCGCATTGAGCATCCAGTCCGCTTGAAAACGAAAGAAAAGCCGTTCGGTCTCACATGTGATATCACATTTTACCGAGTGCGAAGCGTGACATTTAGCCGAGTTCCAAATACCAAAGTTGAACTCGTCGTTTTCTTCTTCGCGACCGACGTGCACGCGCTTCTCGGCGCCAATTTAGGCACAGACCTAAATTTAAGGACCGGGGCGCGATTTTCTAGCACGTGATGATGATTCAAAGCGCCGCTTCGATCACGCGAGGTCGTGCTTTCACGAGAGAGCACGACGAAGTAACGACTTCCTTCCGTACAACAACTCGGAGAAAAATGAAAATTTACGAGACTTTCGAGATATATATCGAGAGTCGCGAGTAGGTACTTTGATGTATGTATCCGACAAGATACGACAACAAGTACAGATCGGCTGGGGGCAAGCAAACGTCGAAAATAATAATAGAGGAAAAAAAAAGCTGCACTCTCGTCGAGTAACTAATCTGCGACGGAAAATAGAAACGCAGAGATATTAGAAATTTTCGCGTAAAGAAAAATACGTAAAATGTTTGCATGCTTCCTGCGTTCTTACCTTTGTTAAAATAAAAAACAAAAAAAGAAGGAAAAGAAACCATTCACATTCAAACGAGAACATCTACGTCGATCGAACACTTTCGCATTGAAAGAGATCGATACTTTTTACGGGTATCATGCAAAATCCATTGTGTTCCAATCGAAACAATCTGATTAATCCTCGGATCAACAACAACATCGCGTGCGCTCGAAGCCGAGGTTCTCAGCGCGATATAAAGTACAAGAGAGAGAAAGAGAGAGAGAGAGAGAGAGAGAGAGAAGGCTAAAACACATGGTCGAATACACACGTGACACACTATTAGAGTTGTTAATATTCTCGAAGAAGAAAGACAACGAAGCGCAGAAGCGAGACAGATAAGACACACAGAATTACTTATGTACAGAAGTTTTTTAGCTTGTAACACAATTGAAGGGACAAGCGTACGAAAACACATATCAACGATAAAACTCGATTAATTAAAATGAAAATTTAGATTGAAAAAAAAAAAAAAAAAAAGATACGACTGAGTTACGTAGGAAAGAATAAATTTTTTTCACAAAAGCTGATCCACTTTATTCGCTTATCCCTTCAATTCGTCGCGAATACAAAACGTAAAATTCTGTCAAGCGCGAAGATGAACACGTACATACTTATACGCGCACACTTGCACACACACACACACACACACACGCACAAACCAACGCACACATTAAACCGAACAAAATTCGCCGGGTCAGAAAACTCTTCGCCGGATATTATCACGGATATCGTACAGCTTATACAACAGACGCATTAATACAACAGAATACAAAAGAAGCTTGGGTAACGAAAACGATAGGACCAACATAGTATTGGGACAAAATCGAGAAAAGAATTAGCTGAAGCGTATACGCGCACTTGCTGACAAAGAACCCGATGAGGTAGTTTTCAATCTCCAAGTGTTGTTTTTTTTTTCATAGTGTTATAGTTACTATTGCCAATATCAGTATACGCGTCTATTCGTGTGTGTGTGTGTGTGTGTATGTGTGGTCAATATCCACATACAATTGTTTTCTCGCGAGAAATTCCGAGCGATATCTCGAGATGTTCGATGAAAATGTTTTTCGCGCGTGTTTTTTTTATATTAAAAGTTCGATCGTTAAGCACAACATGCTTAATTTAATTAACACAAGAAAACTTCAAGAGAGAGAGAGAGAGAAAGAAAAAGAGAGATTTATCTATGTTTTCTTTTTTGTTTTTCTTTGGATATTAATTAACGAGAGCGTGTGTATCGCGCGGGACTTGATAATTGCTTACTTGCGAATTCGAACGGAAGAGTGTCTACTACTTTCGCGCGCGAGAAACGATCGAGGCGATTGTTTCAAAAGCATTGTTCATCCTGCAACCCCAAAGAAAGACTCGAGCGAGTATATAAAGCAAGCCCAAAATCGATTTGCTAGAAAATAAAACTCGACAAGCTAGATGCAAGAGGGATATAATAAACAACGTAGATAAAATATACAAAATATATATATATATATATATACTCGCCGCAGAATTCTGCGAGAAATCGTGCGATCGACAATGATTCAAGAGGTTCAATATCTGATAAGAGAGAACGTCTAACTAAAAAAATAAAAATATTACACAGCGCTATACTATAGAATTCAACTATGTAGAGAGTTTTTGCCAGATACTGTATATGTATGTATATG
>QVNW01001514.1:0-28381 GCA_014825475.1 Pseudomyrmex flavicornis
GATATAGTTAATTTGTCTTTAACATTGTAAGTACTATTTGATAAATTAAGTTTTCGATAGGTGCGGCTCATATACCGGAGTTACCCTATTTCAAAATCGAGACTAAGCCCGCGGAAATCTCGCGCGAACTTCCATAGGCTGAATTTGCCGATCGATCGCAATGTCGTCGTCGTTACACAATGAGTTTCAATGGAAACTATTACAGAATTACTCACTGGACAACTATTTTACTCGGTCTGAGTAATTATGGCGAGCGATCTATGCGCCGCGCCACAGATGAATAATAGTTGCGGTTTTCCTCAGATTGCGCAATACCGTTCCCCATCTGTTTGCGCATACACACACACACACACACACATATAGTCCGTCTTGTCGATCATGATATCCGTCGATATCCGTCATGTACATATATATCGCCTTTTTCGCGTCCATCGATCGTAAACAGTACGTGTCGGTGCAGGGGACTGATGGCTAACAATGGCACTAATGTTGCCGCCAGGCGGTTGTATATCTAGTAGCTCGACAGGAAGTAAGAACAAATGTCGAATTAACCACGCACAGTAATAGTTATCTAAGACTAAATCGCCTCGGCGATCGATCTTGCGCATTAGGCGTGGCGCCTTCTGTTGCATTGTGGGGAGGACAATCGAAAAACTCTGGCGGAAATTTATTTTCCGATGACATTAAGTGGGCACAAAAAGGTGGCCACAACAGTTCGTATAACATTTCAGAACTCGCTACTCATCGATTATTGCGTATTCGTGTCTAATTATAGTTTAGAAAGTCCGCGCCGCGCATGCTCTCGATTATTATCGAACAGATGATATCATATAGTCAGATGCAACCGCAATTTGTTAATTTTTCTCGACCTCGGTTTAAGAAAGGCAGAGAGTCAGAGCTCCTGACGTTCTTCCCGAGAGAGTTAATTTTGTCCGCGCGATAAATAATATCTTCTAATGGAACGTCAGCACGCAACCGTAAACAACGCGCTATTCGGGCGTTTGATCTCACTTAATGTGACGATCGTGTCGCGCGGAAATCCAAGAAGATCTTGAAAGAACCCTTTCAAGAAGCAGCGGCGGAGAGGCATGCGTTTAAAAGGTGTCTTCTGCGTTTTTTTTTTTAGGGCGACTCCTCTGAGAGCGCAAGGCAGATTAGAATAAGAAAAAACTTTAAGTTCTAGGTTGTCGAACGTGCACGCAGAGTCGCGCGTGTGCGTGATCTTCTAGACCTCTCCGTCGGCTTAGCAGACCAGTTGTCCACAATAAATACAGTGGTGGGCAATTTTTCATCGAACGCGGACGCTTGGTGCACGCACCCTTCGTGACTCTATTTGGAAACATGCCAGCCCACCCAATGATGAAAACCTCAGTGAACTTCAAGTATTAGCTGTTTTATGTTATATGATTAAATCGCGCGCATATTGGTGTGTTGTAATATTATATCAAATTGCAATTGTTGCTAATTTGACGGTAAAAGAATCATCTAACAATTACGCGCCGATTAATTAAGGAAAAGTTTTTCTTGGAAACAATTTCGTAAAATTTTTTTCAAAGAACTGCTATAAAATTTTGCACCACGTCTTATCTATTTATTTTTGTGAAAACTTTTGAGAGATGCATATATATACATATATGTTTCTCGGCGCGAAAGTGAATAAGCTTTTATAAAAATTGCTTAATAAGATAATCTCTTATAAGAATTAATAGCAGTGACAAATAGCATTATGCGACGTAACCTTACAAATTATTATCCTATTATTAATTTTTCAATTTTCAAAACAGTACTAGTTGGACTGACTGGGTCTGTGAGACCACTTTTCTTTTTTTTGAATCAAAAGTTGAATAATTTTGCGTCAATAAAAAACACAAATTAAAAAAATCTGTAGTAGTTTCGAAGACGTTTAAAGAAACTAATTTTAACTAGAGACATAAGTTTGAAATTTTTGGGTGGGTCTGGGAGACCGGCCATGTTAGTCTACAAAAGATTAAATTACATAATCGTCATTAATACGCGAATTTAAGAATTTCAAGCACAAAAAAAAAACTCATGTGCTGTTACATGGCACACCCGCAGAAAATACGAACATCAGCTTCTCCAGAATCTTGCGCTTCGTGCTCTTTCCGTAGTGGAGAAACTCACGAAGAATCAGGATCTTAACACGGTCGTTTTCAGCTGTTCCGAAAAGAACAAATGGAACGTCGCGGAGTGTTCGAGCAAAAGTCGGTGATGCGAAAGAGGTTAGTAGAAAGTGGTGTTCTGTCAGACGCTCTTAACCTAGAAAACCGAGGTCATTCCGGTCAAATTAAATGGTCTGAGATCGCGCTCATCGAAAACCCGTCGTGTAAGAAAAAGATCTTAAATAAAAAGAATTTTCAATCGCCGGCCGACCGAACCTCCGGTCGTACTTCTAACACCGCGTTCGCGAGCGTCTTATGGCGCGGCTGTTTTTTTTTTTTTTTTTTTTTTTTTTTTTTTTTTTTTTTTACATTTTTTCTAATCACCGCGGCGACACGTTTTCTCCATCTCCGTTTCGTGGTGACTACAGGAATGTAAACTAGCGGATAGAGTTTTCTGCATTTGCTCAGGCCGATAACACAACGCGCGCGCGCCCATTGTTTGAACGGTCCGAATACACGGAACAAATTGTACCGTCGTTAGCGTCGAGACCTCGCGAGTTGGTGAGATAAATGAGACGGCTTTAGCGTCTTATCTATAGCGGCGAAAATGGCGCGGAAGAGTACGTACGTGCCGCGGTTAACGGGCCAAGGAACGATAAAATACTAAAGGGGGAAGGGTTTAAGGAACAAGCGCACAATGTGAGGAAAACAAGAACTTGAAACAAGATAATACATCAATATGCGGAATTAGATAAGGAAGAGATATTCAGGAAGAAAATATAGTACTTTTCACAAAGGAGTGATATATCTGATATTAATTCGCATCATTGTGCCGTCGTGTATTGTAAATAATCGCCAATTTGTTACAGAGATAGAAAAATATCGAGATGGCATTCTTCGATTCTCAGAATGAATTGCAAACAACTTGGAGATCAATATTGTTGCAATATAATGCGATTAGAGAGTAATAATTGATTCGCAATTATACTTCTGAGAACTTGCTGGATTATGAATGACTAATGAATACTTACGAACGGAATCGATCATTTCGCGAAACCATTGTAATCAATAAGCCAAGCTGATTTCGAAAACGATCGCGGAAATCCATCGTGCGAACACCGGGGCAGTCGCGATAAATCTCGCCAACGCCTCGGAATTCCGAAAGCAAACCTCGCGACTGTCCTTCGAGTTCCGGGAGGTTTCGTGTCATTATCGTTAATGCGTGAAAGGCAAGACTAAACGCGGGCATATGTACGCAGCCGCGCGCGATTCGCAATAGAAATCGCGCGAAAATCGTTTCTCGGCTGAGAGATCTTGTTGGCGTGAGCGCGTGCTATTATGTTCGTTTGTCCGACGTTTTCCAAGCAAGTATATTATTGCAGCGCGCAATATCGAGTAGACAGCATCCGCTCGTCGATAACGTGAGAACGCGACTCTCGCCAAGGCGAGATCAAGGCGCGCGCAAGGTCGCTGAGAAACGAAACGATCGAGCGAGGCATCGTCGTCGTCGCTCGAGGAAACGCTCGTCAAAGAGCGGAGAAGAGCCCTGTTCGCCGTCGTGCGAGTTCGAGACAGTACAATGGGATTACAATGTCGCTGCGTCGCGGCGATGCAAATTAAGAGCTAATGGTGTTTTAAAGTACGAGACGCGCCTGCTAAATGCGATAAATATGCGATAAATTGCCCTCATCCGCCTCCCTTTTAGATACCGAAGCGCTGATGATAATAACGGCAGCAATCTCTGTCTAATGACACTAATATCGCACATGTGTAATTTCATACGTGGATCACGCGGTAATGGAATGGAAATTAAAAACTTGCTCACTGAGGCATTTAATTTCAAATTCTTGTTTGTGCTAAAACTCCGTTTCCGCTTAGCGGAAACGGTCGCTCGAATGTCAAATTGCCGCAGATTTCACTAGATGAACATTTTTTTAGTCAGTTTTACAAATGGATTCGATTAAAGAATTCACTTTGCATCGATTTAATTAACGTTAAAAAAAAAAAAAAAAATCTTTATGCTCTCGCCGAATTTGTTTTGCCTATCGATTTATAAAAGACGAAATCCAACTACTACACAAAGTTCTTTTCTTTTTTTTTTTTTTTTTTTTTTGCGACAGACGTGTAGCTTAGTACAAGGATGTTTACACGAGAAGGCGTAAATATGTAACCGCGTCCCAAATGGGGGGAGGAAGGGGGAGAGAAAAAAAAACTCGTTCATGTGCATACGATACGAGGCGGCAGTCGAGAGTTCGGGTTCCGTACGTAGCGGCGACTCGCTATAAAAATACGATAAAATATTCGGTTGCTCGCTAGGGCAACACCGATATAATGGCTCGCGAAGTGTCCGGTTACTTCGAAAAGATTTCGGCCGGACCGACCGGACTTTTTGGTCTTTTTTTTTTTTTTTATCGTGCACTCGCGAGCGCGCGCCTTTTCACGCGCGCCGTTCTTACAAACGTTAACAAGCGCGGCTCGCGTCGGCCATTGGACGTGCGTAAAAATTTCATGTATTTGTCTAATCCCTCGTGAGAAAGAGTGACGACGAAAGAGACGTCGTTCGGATTAGCGCGACGACACCTCGCTAATTTTGGCACGCGTTGCGTTCGTTGATGCGCGCGAGCGCGCACAGGTTGTCCTTGAAGGATGACCTTCGTCGTGCGTCGCCGAACAGTGTTCGTGGATCCACCTGCTTTTTGTTTCTTTTTTTTTTTGTATTCTTGTTTCTTGCCAATCGCTCGCCGTTTGCGTTCCTCTTGCAGTCCGCTCCTGTTACGTCGTTGTCGGCTCGTGAAACGAAGAACGTGAAGGGCGGGAGGAAGAATCGGGTACGAATCTGTCGGGTATCGGGAAGAATCGCGCGAATCCTAGAACGACAAGGAGATGGACGACGTGGAGACACGTCGCGCTCCGCAGTCGGTGAAAGAAGAGAAACGGCGGACGAAGCGAGAGAGCGCGAGAGGAGATCGAGAGATCTCGTTTTCTTGGAACTCGACGAACAAGCACGGACCCTACAAAGCGTTTCCGCTCGTTCGATATTCCGAATCCGCCTCAGTCGTGCTCGTTTTGTCGCCCGTCGACCCCGTCGCCTTCGGCCGCGTTAAAAAGACGTGTTTTTGCGCGCGCGTGCGCGCGCGGATCGGACGCCGCAAACTAGACTGCCGACGCGTGTCGGTGCCTATTGACGGCTCAAGAAGGAAACGTTTGCTGCGATTCTACAAGCTGAATGCATGTCTCGGTCTTAGAAAAAAATATCGATCGCAGAGAGAGAGTGAGAAAGAGAGAGAGAGAGAGAGAGCTGCGTAGCAGTAGGCAATGTTGTGCGAGAAATGCGCGTTTTCAGACTGAGAAGAAGACATTCCAAGTTTTCGAAAAAAAATATATTTATATATTATTATATATTTTTTATTTTTACAGCATAGAGTGTGTTTTGATGAAACGTGAGTTGATGTAATTGACATTAACTAGGAAAACAATAAATTTTATATTTTATATGCGTGATATACAATAATATTACACAATAACAAAAAATATATATATATATACATTTTGTCAGGCTGCTCCTCCGCTTATCTCTGGATATAATTGGATTTATCAACGAGAGAGCATATCGAGATTCGATGTCATGAAATCGAGACATTTTCGCTTGTAAATTATACATTAATAGGGATAGCGTTACCACTATATTCAAACTTCATCTCACGAAATTCGAGAACGTACTAATTACGATCGCATAATTACAACAGAGAAAATACGTAATTTGTTCCGCGACAGATATCGTGATTACAACACAACCGGTCTAGACGGTTCGCGCTTCATAAGACATCACCGCCACTTTATTGTTCCTACGTACGAAGAAATTCTATAAAACTTACTTGTTTCTCGTTCCAGTGCGTATTTTTATTTACAATTAATGCAATGATCGAATTTTCCTCACATTGAAAATAATGTTTGCATTATTTTACCAACTAAACAGTCCCCGTGAGAGTTCGATTTTATCGCGGCGCTTATTTCAATGATCATATTATTTCGTTTCACCGCATCACGAAACAGACTCCTTTTGACTTTGTTTGCAGCTTATCTTCACGATGATCGGTCACTTTACTACGACATTTATATTTTTTTTGAAGGTATGCTACCTCGTGTTTTACGACGCATTGATTACGATGGATAACATTTAATACCTCAATAATGGCGCGTGGGTCACTTTATTTCGACGGTTCAATCGACCGAGAGTGACATCTCCGATCGAGAGATTGTTATCGCGCGTCCTAATTGGTATATTTGTTCGCCCATGCCCGCCGACACTTTATCAGCGAGATAAATATCTCATGCGAGCGGGCGCGGCTCGTCTGTGCGAGCGCGGCGTTCGTTTCCGGTCTCGGGAGAGAAGCAGTGTCTCTGATCTTACGATTATTTCGACAGGATATCCGGAATGGGTTGCACGCCGCCAAGATAACCGCATTTACCCTTGCGCGACAGGCGAGGAAAGGGGGCAAAACAAAATGATATTTGTAATTATTCTAGTGTGTATGTGGCGCTAAATGGGTAGTAAAGTAGCGTAATTGCGATGTAAACGCGGTCATACATATCGCAAATCCTTTTAAGGCAAATGCACTGCAGTAAATTAGCAATATTATAATGCAGTAAATCTCGCACTACGATTAAGCTTTAGATTGCCGGTAGGACGTCATTTGGCGTCATCAAATAAAGTGTTAATTTTTTTTTGTTTGTGTACATGTGTAATTTACTTCAAAATTCCATTCATGTGCTCACATGCATGCATATTAATGCGAGTTTCTAAAATTAAAAAAAAACTATTTTACATTAATATATATGTATATAGACATGCATACAGATTTTCGTGATTTTGATCAAAAAAACGTAATCAGCACCATCAAAAAACCCCAAAAACCTTCATTTTGTGAATTAAAAAAGTTTTTTATTTTTCGCTCTCTGTTCCCGTCGATATGACGTCACACGGCGTCATGCGACAACTCGTACACATCGAACAATGTATACTAGACATATATATATATATATATATGGATTATTATATTATGAGGAAACTATTTTGGATTTTAAAATCCCGACGGTCTAAAGATTAAATATAGACGCTGTCTGTAAATTCAGGTTTTTTTTTTATGATCAATTCAAACAACATTACTATTTTTAAAAACACTCAAGATCGCTGAAGGTCGTATATTGTCAAGAGGTTTTTACACATGTTAAAAATATTTCTCGTGCACATGTTGCGCGCGATTGACACATCAACTGTAATCGGATTTACGAAGACGTCGCGCAACGGATTAAAGCTGAACGATTGATTGCAAAATTTGCGATACAACGTGAAATAGTATAATCGTGAGGAGGAGCCGACGAAGACGACAGTTAAAGAGATTATCAAGGTGCAGAAGTCTCTCTCGGGTGGGAGTTTGGCAAGTTTAGAAAGACGTATCATCAAATCCGCGTTATCGAATAAAATAAAATAAAATAAAAAAAAAGTGCACTGAAAGAAATAAACATGGAAGAGAGGGACTTAAAAATTAAGAGCGGTCGGCGCGAACGGTCGCCGGATTGATGTTAATCCGACTTGTCGTGATTGCTCGACGAGTGGCAGAAATTGAGAAAAGAATTCTACAACTTATTTGCGCGCGCGCGCGTTATCCAAACGGTACGAGCGAGTTCCGGATTCGACCTGCGCGACACTAATCCTCTGCGCGAATAAAACACTCACGCCACTTATATCTCGAAAGGTGACGTAGAAAATCTTTACTCTTAGCATAGGAAATCGAACATAAGAAAAACTGTCGATACGTCAGTCAATTTCGACGGAACAGTCCACGCGTGTTCTAATTCGCGATCTTTCCCTGCCAAATTGAATAATCGCAATCTTACATCCATTATCGTGTTTCAATGATAAATCGAGGCGTATTTCAAACGCATAAAATCCAATCCACCGAATGCTCTCTCGTAACCAAATACTAAAATTATACAACATCAGGTATTTTTTCTCGCTTTTGTGAAACCCAGTTTCAAAGAAACTCGAAACGTTCAGCGACCGCTCCAAGGACGTTCGCGAAAGAGGCTCACGCGGGAGAGCAATCCCGTTGACGAGCCTCGTCAGCAACGTCATCGAGGACCGCGATCTCGAGGAGGAGAGAACTCCCGAACAGGTTTTCGGTCGTGAGGTTAGCCGCAGGCACGCGCTCGGGAGAAAACACATTCACGCCTCGCCACGAAATACCAATCGGGTCGACGCGGAGTCTCTTCTGAGAGGGAGAAGAGCGTGGACGGCATTCGTAATGTTTCATACCGCCGTCTATGCGCGTACGATGCGCGTGGCTGAACTTTGACGACAATAATTCAGAAACGTGAAAGAGCTCGTTGAATATCGTCGGATATTGATATCATCGCGTCTTATTATCTATTACCTCAACGTGGCGGATGCAACAACGATCGTTCACCAACAACGCCGCGCCGGCCTGAGAATAATTGCTTCCCGCTAACGCGCATGTTAATGAAGGAGTTTCCTTTTCCTCACAGACTTACGTGCGTGTACGCAAACGGCGTTTATACACCTTTACAACTTCCACGCGACGCCATCGCTACGGCGCGCCGAGTAATAACCTTCTTATATTTATGACTTTATGATTGCTCGGCGATCGTAAGTCCGCGTAATTGTTCGATAACGCACTGATTTACCCTCCTCATTACCGATAAGCAACGCGCACAAAGTTGCGAATGATAATATTACATAGTTGAAAGTAAGCTGACAGGTGTGAATCTCGGGACCGCGTTCGAACGAATATGAGAAGATTGCGAGAGATAATATCGTTTTATATTGCCTGGAATCGATAAAATCTCAGAGCCAGAGTGTATATCCTTTATGTTGAAAACGTAGTTTTACCGATAGCAAGAGAGACTCTCTTTCCTCTCCGCTAAGTTTCTCAACTCTCTCGCGTTTCCCTCATATTGTCCCACATGCTCTCCCGAGCATAAATTTTCAGCTCCAATAAAACGTCGCGTATCCGGTTAATCTCGCGGGAACATATTCGTACGCAGTAAATGCAGATAAGCCTGGTAAACGTAGAAAACAACCCAGACGACGACCGTGCGACACGTGGAACTCTAGGCATGACGCGGTCGCGGTATCTCCGGAGCTGGAAGAAAACGGGGGATAAACGAGCGGGGAAAGAGGACAGAAACGCAACTTCGAATAGTCCCCTCTCCTTCTCTCTCTTTCTCATAAACTTTTTCCCGTATGTTGGCGAGGGTTAACGTGGGCGAATGGGGTACCTCGTCCGTCGGAACAAAACTCAGATAAGAGTTGAACGTAGGAGAAAAGGCTGATCGAGAAAGAGAGAGAAAGAGAACCGAAGTTGAACGGCGCGGAGAAAGCAACGGGAGAGGAGGAGCACCGCTTATCGTGAATCGAGATGAGACGAAGAACACTTGGAAGTATTTTTCACGACAATAAATAATCCAGAACGAACGTCATTCCGTGAGGTGACACGGGCGAGTCGAGAGAGCGCGCGAGATTCAGACGCGTCGCGATAGCAGCTCTTTCGTGCCTCTATCAACCACCGCGCTCTCCCTTCTTCTCCTTCTCTCTCTCTCTCTCTTATGTTTCTTTCCTATCTCTCGAATCCTCCTTTTTACTCTCCACCGAGCAATATCTACCTGGAAGTGGTGTCTACTGCGGGGGCACGTGGGCCACAAAGGCACTTACACGAGACCTATTTCGAGACCCGGAGAAATAATGTCTCTCCATTGGTGGGCCTGGCGCGATCGGTCGATCGCGATTACGGGAGCCGCTCTCTCCGCTCTTTCAGAGATACCTGGACTTCCGGTTTACGGGAAGGGGGGGGGGCTCCGCGAAAATCGCGACGCCCGGCGATATATTCAAAGTGGAGCACCGCATATCCACGACTAAGAGCTCGGATAAGAAGAGAGTGAAATATATATTCGGCGAAACGATAACTCGCTGTATTCACGGATGTGGCGCTGAATAAACGGAAAACGATGTTTATGTATCCGCGCGGAAAAATGGCAAGTAAAAAATATAAAAATTACAGGATAGTTTTTTTTTTCTTATTATTCGCAGATTTTAATTCCAGGATTTATCTTTGTGCGATTCGCGATACGTCGAATAAGACATAAAGATAAAAACCTGATGTATAATGTTTTCGCGAGGCAGTTTTAAAATTAGAGGCTCGAATTGATGGGTGAAAACGCGGCGCCACGAGAAAGTTTTATGCCGACATATCTCTTCTTCATTACTCGTTTAAAGAATATCATTTTCGGCTGACCGTCCGTCCCGATTCGATCTCTAAATATCTGCAACGTAACAACGAATCATCGATCCTCGCGATGAGAGTTTTGCCGATGATCGACGTATCGCAATCGCGGCTGATTGCACCTGTATTCATCCTGCTTCGCCATACTCCTGAGAAATATCAACCCTGTTATTTGCCGAGATATCGATTCGGACGAAGCGGCGAAGTTCTTTTCGGTCGAAATAAAACGCGTAGAAACTACGCGAGATCGTACTGGAATACGCACAAGGCGTTTTTTCGGCTAAGTATACTCGTGTCGTGTAACGTCGTGTCGCGTACGGTGCACGTGTCGAAAGAACGTCCCGAATTAGAAGCCCGCGATCCGTCTCCCGTTCGTCGAGCAATTTAGCCCCCTCGAACTTTGCCTGCACATCTGGGTCCCGTTGTTGACTCGGCGTTCTCTCGCTCTTATTTTGATAATGCGGTTACGATGTCGGGTCTCGTCCAGAAGACGAGAGATTGCTGTAGAACAACCAATCTCCGAGCAGAGGAATGCAATAAAACTTTAAAGACGAGATAATCTTTATACACGATCTTGTTTTTCTAAAAAGATATGTCTACATTGCGTGAAATTAACGCGCAAATGTTCCTATTCAGTTTCTTCGATGTCTTCGCGCCTCGTTGCTTGCCGGCTTTTTCTTTCGCCTACTATACGAACAAGAAACACGGACGTTATGCGACGAAATGGAATACATTTCGGCCGAATTCCGGGTAGGAAACGAGGAGTAACAATTTTCTCTCTCTCTCTCTCTCTCTCTCTCTCTCTCTCTCCTCCCTTCTTTGCTCGACGACCTTCTGCGGTCCCGCAAGCTTGTATATACGTACGAAAGGGGAACTGAATTCCAATAGAGCAAAAAACCGTTTCAACTGGTCTTGAAAGGGGGTACCAAGACCTATAAAACGGGGTCCAAAAGGACTGCGGTTCTTCTTGTGTTCTGACAGATGTAACGCGGCGCTTAATGCGGCTAACCTGCCACCGATGAGTGTGCTATGATGACGAATTCGCGTCTAGTGAAAACGTCCAAAACCGGTGAAACCGATACTCGGTCATCGATTCGTTTCGTAGTGATTCAGTTAATTATGTATTCCTCTAAAATAGCACACAAAGTATGCAAACGTCTTAGGTTGCTTTTAATATTACAATAACGAAAAACTTTTTTAGATATATCTTATTAATTCGTTTTTTCTAGATTTTTTTAGCGATACATTTTTTCGAATTTTTTTAAATAATATTTTGTTAAACATTTTCTAATATGTGAAAAATAGAGAAAAACACGATAAATTATAATAAAAAGGTAACATCGTACAGGAGAATTTTAAATATGTAGCTACATATATAATTATTTATATATATAAATATGTAGCTACTACTATATATATATAAATATGTAGCTTATATATAATCATATTTTTTTACAATATTTTTAAGTTTAATTAGCGAAACTTTTTTTAATGCTATATTTATTGTAATATTTTTCATGCACAAGCGTTCATGCCAAGTTATGCCAAGTTGTTTCTCTCTCTCTCTCTCTCTCTCTTCCTGTAGTTCCTCTCTTTCTCTCGGCTCAGATCTATAATAGGTGCGATATCGGGATCTGAAAAGGCCTGAACGAAGAAAACGCACTTACCGTAATGCCCGGTTCCGCTTGTGCAAGCGTTGAATATCGGTAGGAATCCTATAATCTTCTGACACGCACGATTACGGATCACGGACAGCCTGATGGACAGATAGACGTACGCGCGGATGGTGCAATTTAAATTCGGCGCTTGAATTAGTTGATTAACGGTGAGGCGAGACGTCTCTCGACAGATTACTTTGGTTTTAAAAGTGTTTTTAATTTCAACTCGACAATCGCTCCTCTATTTGTATTTTCTAACTCAGTCATTCTTAAATTTTAATCCGCTTATGATACAAAAAAAACTACATGTAATACATATTGTAACATATGTATATCTGCTATTTAGGTACATTGTTCTTTAAATTTTATTTGCTAATTGATACAAACATCGATACTTGCAAATTACTCTTCAAGCGCGATCGATAATTATCTCAAAAGTAATCATCACGATTAACACCGAAAACCTCATTCTGCCGAAATCGTCGTTACTCGACTAAGACTTCTGCCATTACCGAAAGCAGTTAAAGCTTGAGTTACGACACGGTTCGCCGCACCTCGCCGACCATTCGCAGCGAGTTCGTCGCAAAGCTGCAGCGTGTTTACTGAGCATTGTAACGTCTTAATAGTCGTTACAATCGGTTTTCTATTCTCCATCATGCACATGTGGCAGCGAGCAAGAGTTATATTTACTCCGAGAATGAGACACGCTAGTTTTAATATTTTTGTACTGAGCATCGTGTTGAAAAATAAATAAAAAAAAGTTGAAAGTTTTAAAATCTATCGCCTCTACTTAGATACGAATATGCATCTAGTACGTCTATTCTCATAATGATCGCCCTTTCAAGCACGTAAAATTGAATCTGATTTCCTTGACACTCCCAGTTAGACACCGATTGCAACGCGCGCACTGTTACTCGCAACTGGCGCCGACGGCATGAGATCGAGAGGTTGAGCAACCTCTGGCGTTGACGTGAGCGAGCGCGCGCGCGCGCGCGAACGAGAGTGACGCGAGGCAGTCGGCGGCAACAACTGCCCGCGGTCATCGAGAAATGTTAATTAAACCGCCTTTCCTATATAAGGATACGAGACGGTGTTCCCGTATGAGGAACGCAGATCCGCGTTAGCCTCGAAAGGTCGTCCGAATGCCTGCACGACGGAACATCTCTCAAAGTAGCGAGACCGCTCGTTGAATGCGAGATGCCTTCCGGTACTTCGTAATGAGACGAAGAATAATGTAAGTAGACGCGGCGAGAAAACGTTGGAAAACAGAAAATTTGGAAGAACTTTATCGAGACGGAAATGAAATACTTCGTCTCTCTTACCGTTGCGTCAAAATACTTACTCGCGCGTGCATTCGGTCGTTGATGGACGCGCGTGGCTCTTACGATACTTATAAAAAAGACATTCTGGCCAAGCTGCGGTTAGTTCCCGAAACGTCGGGCTTATTCTCGATGTTGAATTTTACGGCACGGTCGCGCCGATGGTGGCAGCGCGCTCACGCGAGTCTCAAGACGCGCGAGGGCCTTAAAAATAAACTAATAAAGCGTCGTTTCACACGCGTTTACACGAAAGCGAGGTCTCCGTCACGTCACGCTACGCCGTTCTGGCCGCAATAAAAGTAAAACTCGCAGCGGCGAAGGCGACGCGGATCCACATCACGACAGTGTTGCCCGTTTCCGAGAGGATCGAATCCATCACCCTTTGTGGATAGAAGGACGCGTTATGGGCGCGGCTCGCGCTGTTAAAGTCCATACAAATCCGGACTATACGCCAGCGGACTATAAACGCATGGGTCTTAAAAGGCCCGCTTTGTGCGGGCGTGCGAGACGCGCGGATGAGGAAATGGAGTGTAATAGCCAGGAAAATGTGTGATCCAGCGACGGAGGCGCGATTCGTTACGAACGGCGGCGGCTCTCGCTGTAATCCTTCAACGATTTTACCACTTCGACCGAATAACTTTAATCGTGAATGAGCGATCATCTTCCAAATTATTTTCTACTTTCATAACTGTATGGGATGTTCCACATCGATACTTCTTTGAAATTACTGGTAAATAAACTCAGAATAATAACGAGATTAATATTTACATATTAATTAACAACATAATTTTTAATTTTATTAGTAATGAAATTTCACATCTTGTCAGGTGACAAGAGCCGATCGCTGGATGTTTTGCGAATAAATATATATTTAAATATATTTATATTTTAAGAGCGTAAAGTCTTACACATTGTTTTCGAATTTTCAATTCTTAAATCCATACAGAATACTAGATTTGCATCACGTATATGAGAATACCCATTTTCCCTTCCCAATTAATTTAGAAATTATATTGCGAAATAACATCTCGGCCAAGAGTCAAACCTTGGAATCTTCGTGCCAAAAATTTAATTTAATTTTTTAATTATTTTAATTATTTTAATTATTTTAATTTTTTAATTATTTATATTAAATAACGCGCGATGTCTTTTATCTGCAAATGAGGTTTATGACATGTTCAAAAGAAGACGATTCGGCATACCACACAAAATTTTATCTTGCTCGCTGAACTGCGACACGTACAACTTCACATACAACATGTCAAAGTTACATCTACCAGAGCGACTTTTTCTCCGAAGACGGTTTGTTAGCCCCGTTGTTTAACGAAAGAGACACAACACGTCATTGCCGCGCTGCGGTTCCCAGCGATACACGGTGCGCGGCGTTCAGCGGCCTAAATGTATATATACACACGTGGTAAACGGACGATATATTCCACGAAAGGGAACGGAATATGAAAGAGACACGCGGCGAAAGGTAAGCAAACTCAGTCGCGATCCGAAAATCCACACGAAGCGGACACCGAAGACATGAACCAGCCGATTCACGGACTTCGCGTTATTTCTGGAGATCGTGGACGAACGTACAGTTCTCGGAGCAGTTCTCGGATGCGGGAGACTGGTTCGCGATCTATCGTTGCGCGCCGGTAGACTTGAGAAGAAATCATCGGTATGCCGTAACGCAATGAGACTTCCGAATCACCGGTTTCAGACGTCGTAAATTCGTCGCGGCTCAGCGCGCAAACTTGCTACCGCGAGGTTTATGGAGACACGAGATTACTTTTCAGGAGGTCACCGGGGGTGGAAGCGACGACGTGAAGCCCATTGAAAGTAACGTCGTCGGTGCCGCACTTGCTCTCACGTCGAGAATACGAACAACGCGGGTTCTCGCACACTCACGCGAGTAGGTACAACGGAGTCGCCGTCGTGGTCGTCGCGCGCCAAGAACGCCGATCGATCGATCGCGCACATGTCGTTACGTGTGGGAAAATAAATCGCGCGAAATAGCGTTAAGAGATTCTTGAGAAGTGTCGAACATAGTCACGAAAAAAAAGTGAAGATTCGCTTATTTTTAACCAAATAAAGTAAAAAGCTGAAAAGTAAATTTTAAATATATAAAGTTGTTATATAAAATAGATGTTCACAAGAAACATTTCTGAAGAAACTTTTTTACAATAAATATAGAAGATCGACAATAAAAATGTTTTTAATCTTGCTGGAAGGTAAATTTTAAATATATAAAGTTGTTACAAAATAGATTTTCACAAAATTTCTGAATAAACTATTTTTTACAATAAATAGAAGATCGACAATAAAGACGTTTAATCGCCACGTCATAAAGTTGAGGATAAGAATCTAAAGATTAAAGAATTTGAGGAATTGAAAACAAAACAAATTTCCCTTATAAAAAAATCTCTCCCACCGTTATGAATTTTATCTTCTCGCATCTCACTTTCTCACCATTCATACAACTCTGAATGCCGTTGTATAACACAAGAATGATTATAATGTGGCGTTGAGTTTAAGAGCGCGATTATATCAATAGAGTCGGGATGAGACTCCAGGCTTTTGCCGCGTCATATTATTTGAGAAAAATCCGTTGTTCGCGATTAAAACAACATTTATTAATCCAAAGGCGGCGCGTAGCGTCCGCAAATTCCTTCGTGTATATAAGTACGCGCCTGTTGGTGATGCACGCCCGACGTCGGCGGCGCGGCGTGTAGGTGAGCGCGGTATGTAAAGAGACGAGCAAAACCGCGGAGACGAAGCGAGCGAGCGAGCGAGCGAGAGTCACGACCGAGGGAAAAGGCGAATGATACGAGAAGGAGAAGAAAGACGAAAGTATTCGAATGGCGGCGGAGGCTAGAAGAGGAGAGAACGAGGTGGAAACAGGTAGTGTGCGCGAGAGACGAAACCGCGGACGCGGTAAGGAAGCGGAGACAGCGGAGAGGCGTAGACAACCGAGAGTCATTCTACGTATCAATTAGAGAAGCCGCTATTAATTTCTGAGAGGTAACAGGCATGTTAACAGAGAATATTATTTTTCTCATTCAATTTCTTCATCTCTCTCTTTCTCTCTCTCTCTCTCACTCGTGGATCTCTTTGTTGCCGGCTCCGCTTTCCTGAGCTCGCGCGCAAGTGCACGTTTCTCGAGCTTTCTTTCGGACGGTCTCGAAAACGATTTCCTTTTTTCCACTTTGTCTTTGGAAATCCGAATGCCCGCGACGTGATCGAAGCGATCTTACACAGTCGACTCGCGAACGAGTCGCTTAATCCCTCTCCTTTACGCCGATATCTCGGTGCAAGCGCAATCGTCTCTGTAAATAACGTACGGATGCGCTCGTTCTCGCACGTGCGTGCGCAACGCACGCACGCATATAAAAGCGTATAAAAAATGTCCTCATAAGCTACATAGTGTAGCAGAGAGAGCTCTCAAAGTAGTAAATTCGAGATTCCTTTCCTCTCAAATATCTTATCTTCATATATCCAACACATTCCGTGACCACCGCGGACTTTTATTACACGATCGCCACCTAAATTTATCGAAACGGTGCAACTTGTTTTATATCGGTCGGGGGAATTATTACGCAATCGAGAGTGAGAAAATACGCGATACGTAAAAAAGCATCGCCGGAAGTAACGATATCTCATGCCTGATTTGTCATCGTGTTGGATCTCCTCCGCGCGAGAGGTCGTAATGCAGAGAGACGAGCTGAGAGAGCGACGTGGTGTTGCAACGACGACGACGAGACGGGCGCGGCGCGTCCTCACGGCTCAACGGCTCGGCCTGTCGATATACTCACGAACGTCAAATGGCACGCTATCGCGACTAGCGATCTCTCTCTCTCTCTCTTTCAGGAAAATCGATTCCACCCCGGTTCTTGTCGCACCTCGCGCGTCACAACGTTTCACGCTTCTTCCGCGCCGGTAACGAACGCGATCAAAACACATTGTCGAATCTATTCTCGTCGAGCGCATCCACGAACAGGTTCCTTATATGCAAATCCATATTTTGAGACGGGAAACGAGGTCTCGTGAATGCCGACAGATTCCGCGCCACATGTTCGAGGAAAAATACTCGTGTATCTCTTGACATCACTGTGATTGATTAATGATCATCTTTTTTTTTCAAGTTTAGTATCAATTTTGGACAGTAATATGTAAAATATGTAAAATACTTGACGTAAATGTCCGGAGTCATTTTCAAGCTGAATAAATGGAATGTGTGTACACACATATGGCAAAGTTTTCATATTTAACACTCATGAGAATACGAACGATAATAAGATGTAGTAAATTTGATGCCGATCGTGACACCACATAACTCGCGTCAGCTGGACATACACATTCAAAGAAAACATAAGTCGTAACAATATTACAAATGGATATAACTTTACATTTATCACTCGGGGAAGAAGCCGCGAACCGATAGCTGGATTCTGGCGGTTTGCCGGTCAGAAGCGCGGCCACGCCCTCATCGCGCAGTTTCATTTTCATAACGCCGCGGAATAATGTATTATCGTTGCGCGGTAACTCGCAACACAGTTCTCTCGGTTATTGGACAGAGCGGCGATCGCGCCCTAATACGCCCCTTCGGCCCCGTGATCTACTGCCGTAGGTAGGTAGGGTAAAGCGAATGCGCCTGTTCGAACAGCAAATCTAAATCTTCCGCGCGCCGAGCTAACGGCCGGAACACAGCGGCGGCGCGTCGGATTTTACGGCCGCCCCGCCAATTTCCGCGTACCGCAAATTTTATGCACCTGTTGACCCGCGAGTGTATCGGCCGATTATACCTATATGTATGGTCCGAGTCGATATTTCTGCGGCATATTTGCGCGGGCGTGCACGCGGAGCGCATATTGCGTTATCAAATCACGAATTTCTTTAGCGAATCTCGCAAAAGAGGAGTTGTTTGGCAAACTTTGTTATACTCGGTTTTGCGCGGCGCTTTACGTGTAATTGCGATTTTCGTCGTCTGGATATTTAATGCTTTACACAATCGTAAAATTGAGACGAGTAAAAGTTACTGCATCTCCCAGCTTTCGCGATGATGAAAGACACAACATAAAAGAAAACTCAAAAGAATTTGTTGGAGCTATTTAAGGTCGCGACCGGACTAAATCGAAGTACAAGAACCTTTACTGCCGACTGTCTCTAGAACTGATAGCAACGTCGTCGGCGTGATTTGTAGTCCAGGTCTGAGGGAGGAGTCGCGCGCGCGGCTGCGTGTAATGATCGGGGAATGCGTTTTTCACGCTTCTCAGTTTGAATTTGCCGACGGTGTATTAAGTCCGCGAGAGGTGAGGCCGCGGAGAGAGAGAGAGAGGCCAAGGAGAAGATCATTGTCGTTTCTTAGAACACCTCCTCTCTTTGAGTCATCCCGCAACTTTCCATCCGCAAATCTTTTCTGCACTTCGTCATCTCGCCGATTCGTTGCCGAGCGCTGAAAATTGCGCATGCGGCTTATCAATGCAAGCATGTGCCGAACACCGGAGCGGTTTATTTGGATTCCTCTCGGATGTTTGCCCGCCACGGTAAACGGTTTCACCACGACGAGAACGGAAGTTTACGGATATTTGCGCGTGCGGCGAGTTTCATTGATCTTTTAATAAATATTGGATACAAAAAAATAGAAATGAGAAACAATAAATAATGTCGGAAAGATTTATATTTGTGCATTATATTTCAAAACTGTTTATGACGTATTTTATATATCGACATCTCGCCGAGATAAATATTTTGTGTCGATCCGAGATCAGTTAGCAATTTACAAAATCGAAAGTGACTTTGTGCAAGTCGAAAACAAACAAACTAACAATCAATATCTTTGAAAACAGAAGATAACGGCAAAACGCTTGCTCCGAGGAGACAGAGAATCCGCAGCCGTCGTCGAGATGAATCTTGAGAATCATTTGTATGCTGCCCTCCTTAGCCAAAATGTTCTATCTGGCATATCGGAAGAATCGAAAAAACTGAGATTTTATTCTTTTAATAAAAAGGAAAAGACCTGTGGTCCAGGTTAGAGGTGGACGTTGAAATATAATATAAAACGCAGTGTATTTCGGACGTTTCGATCAGTATTTAATTGGTGATCATCTTCAGCACTGTTGTTTGGTCTTTTCTTTTTTATTATTTGTTTCTTCGAGCCGTTACTATAATATTAATTATTTTATTCTTTTGTTTGTGCCATCTGCAATTATAGGATAAATAAATAGACACTCTCTGATTAGACGTCTATAAAGCCCTTAAGACTTTCTAGCTTCATTTAGAAGATAGAACATGTGTGGAACTTCCAATATTTCGATATATCTTGAAAAATGCAAAAATGCGAGATAGGACATTTTAACTAAGAACTGCAGTATGAGACATTTATATTTTTGAACATTATATCAAAATTTTTTTATCTCGCATTATTTTACGAACTATTTTATTTCATCTTTACAATAATAAAAAAAAGTTATTAGCCAAATAAGGAAGGCGTTGGCAGTTCGGAAAGTCGAAGATTCCAGATTCGACTCCTGACCAAGGTGTTTTTTTCGCAATAATATAATTTCTAAATTAATTGGGAAGGGAAAATGGGTATCTCATATACGTGATGCAAATCTAGCGTTCTGTATGGATATAAGAATTGAAAATTTCAATTCGAAAATAATGTGTAAGAATTTACAGTCTTAAAAATATAAATATATTTAAATATATTTATTCGCAAAACATCCAGCGATCGGCTCTTGTCTCTTGTGAAATTTCATTACTATAATAAAAAAAAAGCTCTTTTTATTTCTTTAATGTTTTTATTTAAAACAAACAACTGTTGGGAGTGTGTTCTGCTATTGTTCGGCGAAGAATTACGCAAGGAAAAAAGGAACAATTCAGTTCTTTACAAAGTCAACTTGTTTTCGAAGCAACTTTTAGAAGTGTCGGAGAGACATGATACATGATTTACATTCCGACACTTGCGATGAAGTAAGCTTTACATGGCTTAGTCATGCGGGACTCGCTCGAGCCGCAGCATTGTTTAACTTCGCCACAGTGTTCCTATCCGCGGTAACATCAGCGATGAATATTCAAAGTTTCCGCGAACAAGATTGGTTCGCGAACTTTGTGACAGTCACGTCGAGATCGTCGCCTCGATCGCAAACACACTCGTATATAGAACTCGTCACCGGAAAGTCCACTTTCGAATTTATTTCGTACAGCGGTTTTGCGCGAAATATATCGCCAGCCACAGAAATGCGACGTGGTCTCACACGCGACGGATGAATGAAGACGTGAATCACGTCCGTAAACACAGTTGAAATGCGATTCTTTCTGCGAAGTGTCGTGGGACCTGCGGATCGCAGCGGGGCGACGGTCGCCGACGTTGCTCGCGAAACAGGTTGACACTTAATCGGGTCGCCATTTAGACCGC
This sequence comes from Pseudomyrmex flavicornis, assembly GCA_014825475.1. Lineage (NCBI taxonomy): Eukaryota > Metazoa > Arthropoda > Insecta > Hymenoptera > Formicidae > Pseudomyrmex > Pseudomyrmex flavicornis. The sequence goes on from QVNW01001514.1 coordinate 20,806, forward strand.
CGAGCTGCCAATTAGCCGCGCGATCCCGCTCAGGAAAACGCGAACGGATTAAACGAGACTAGGCAGCGAGTCTCGCAGTCATTTTGACTTGACGTGTTAATCCCACGCGACATATTGAAGATTCTTCGACTTTGAATCATAGATTCGTTCTCGAGTTTCTCTAAGAAAAGTTTTGTTAAAATTAAACGCGCGATGGCAATTCGCGCGATTTTTTAACCCTTTTGTTTCTGAGAAAACGGGGAAAGCGACTGTTCCGTTCTTTTTTTTGACTGGCGCCCTCGTTGAGGCTAATATCGTGCGTGTTCAACGTCGAGCAAGAGAAAGAGCTCGACGCAAACGACGGAGACAGTGAGAGAGCGTAACCAGACATTCCAGTCGACCAGAGGCGTTTCCGTTTCCCGTTTCACACGACCCGTGCAGAATGTCGCCGATGAACTCGTCCGGTGGATGGCGAGAATTCGCCTCGACGACGTTCTCCGGATTCCACCCCACGGTGCGCGTCTCGCTTGTACGATTGGCACCTCCTGCCACGCTCGTTACGTTATTTTGTCAGCGTGCGAGAATAAACTCGCTGTCGCAATAAGATTTTTAATATATTCGCCTGCCGACAACGATTATTGCCGCGCGCGCGCGTTCTTCTCGGTGTTCACACGCGCGGATGTTTTCGCAGTACCTGCGACACAGTTAATTAGTCTCGGTCCCGCGAGGCGAACGTCGTCTGTTTGTGGATATTTACGTCGGGGCCGCGTCGATTTGATGCCCTTTAATACGCGCGCCGTCGTCACGCGGCGCGCGCGGCGTTAGACGCGCCGAGTTAGCGTCGAGTTTCTCTCCGTCGTGTGTCCGCGGGAGATGACGAGCGTTCAATTAACACCGTAGGCACGGTGGAATGTCTGCGATCGGTGCGTTACGCCTGTAATTTGTTTCTTGCCGCTCGCTCTCGCGCTCTCGCGCGGATTGCGCGCTACGCTGGTCGAGTGAATCGCAGACGCGCCCGCAAATTGCGATCTCGACGGTGGAAAGGATTGGGAGGACTGGATAGAGCTACTAATATGGAAACTAATGCGGGACTAATATGGAAAGTAATGAGACTTGAGTTTTCAGCCGCAAACTATGAAGAAGTCCCGCGGTATAATTTCCTTAATAAATAATCGTTCTTTTTTGTTTTCAAATTTGCCGCATGTATGGAAACGAAGGTAGATAAAGACAAGAACTTTAAAACACGTCCTTGCCAGATTATCTGTTGCTCGTGTGTGCTGCTAGAAGTCGCCAAAAATGATCAGCTTCGAGTCCAACTCGAAACGCGTTGCCATTCGCTTCTAAAGTCGATGTTCACGCCGCGTGCGAGAAACGCGCTTTCGAAGAACGCGTTTGAGTCGTCGTGATTGTTTTGCAAGTAGAGAGAGATGAGACTTCAATTAACGCCGCGAGGTCGATGGAATTTCTGATTCTCTCTCTCTCTCTCTCCTCTTCCTTTTTCATCTTCGCTCTTCTTTTTTTCACGTTCATGAATGAAAGCGTATCACGTGTTTTTTCACGAAAAGAACTGATCTACCGTGCAATTATGACGGAAATAGAAGTACGTTATGCTAATGTACATATATCTAGGTTACATGAAATTCACGCATTTCACTGACATTGTTTTTTACCGACACTATTTCACTGTCTTTAATCGACGTTGCATTTTCACCGACGTCGTCTTTAATCGACGTTACGTCTTTAAAGACATTTCATCGAAAATTTTTTATCGATATTGGAGACTTGCTCGTCGTTCGATATGTGCGATAAATCGATACCGGAATACTTGATCGATAGCGCTGTCGATAATATATAAAATGTAAACAATGTCACGTTATCAGGCATTCGAGCAACAGCCACAGAAACGGTCGCATTGTTCGAACCGCGAAGTCTGTATCGTTAAAATGTAATTATTAGGTTGTGAGCGAATTAAAGTTGTTACTTGCAAGTATCGGAATCGAGTCATTTTATCTCAAGCACGTACAATCTATATTATTTCAATTTTCGACATTCCGCAACATTGACTTTGATCAATATTATCGATTTACTAAAGAGAATATTATATGTATTATAAAAGTATATTCTTACAAATAGTTTCTTTTTGTAATAAAACTAACAGATTATATTAATAAACTTAACAGTATTAACTAATAACAAAAGGAAAGGAAATTATCATTTTAATATATTGTCATATATATAAGAGAAAAGTTCATTAATAAACTAGTTTTAACTTTTTAATTAAAATTATATTACAACTTAAGTTTTCTAGTGGTTTTCTTAATAAAATGTACAGGTTTATTAATATATTAGTTAATTATATTTTATTGATACAAAATTAAAAAAACTTAACTTGTAACGTAATTTTAATATAACAATTTTCAACATACTTTTATAAAAATCGTATTTGCTGCAAATAATGAGTTGTATATATGTATATTGTAGTTGCTGTTGTACCTTTACGTTTACAACCATCTTTTTATTTTTTTATTTTTTTCACATACTCAGTACAGTAGAACTACAGTAATTTCGAGCAACACAATTTCGACTTCTACTTATGGGTGGGCCAATAGTCTTCCCCACTATTGATGATTTTCCAATATTCTTAAGTGACTGCGCAACTCGTAGAATGCGCGTCTATCCCCACTCTATGTAAGAGTCTAAGAGAAAGAGAAACATGTATCTTTTTCTCTTGCTACTAGTTGATTGTTAACTGAAAGTAGAATAAAAGAATGTCGAATTTTGTAAAAAATCGAGCCTGTGCGTTTGAAATTACTGGAGTTTTATTACAATATAAATCATTTCTACTTCGCGATTTTTTATATAAAACCATTAATACATAATAAAGTTTCGCTTTATTACGATTTAAAAGTATTATTTCTGCAGTGTTAGTGGAACCATTTTCTTGTGTACTTGCTCAGTGCTTTTATTGCGGAATAAATGTACGACAAAATATACCGCCACGTGATATGGTGAAAGAAAGGTTTTGACAAAAAAACATAACATTGGTCAAAATTTGATGTTGTTAAACGGCGATCAAAACAATATCGAAAACATTGTCGATGAAATGTTTATGTCGGTGAAAATGTAATTTTATCGATTAAAAAAACGTTGTCGATTAAACAATATCGATAAAAACAATGATTGACGTGTCGGTGAATTTCACATGTAACTCGTGTACCCATCCGCGCTACGCATGTCGGAACGCGCTCAAATTGGAGAATGTAAACTTCTGAGAAATATGGGTCACTCGAGCATCGCATAACGCGAAGTTGGTTTACGTAACTCCGGCCCGTAATTACTCTTTCTCCGTAATATTAACCACGCGGAAACAATCTCGCTCGTCCGTTAAAACGCATCTCGTCGATCTCGCCGAGGCAACCGCATCGCTCTACGTCGCGCGACCATCTGATGAAAAACCGTTAAAAATGCGCGCGTTCATTTAACGAGGAAGAGCTTGTAGTCGATGAAGCGCGCAGATACACAAAAGTTTAACTCGAGGTCGTATCGCGTAATAAATTGCATCGCGAGAGCCAAACATGTTTGCTTTGCTGCCCTTGTCAAACATATGCCGTGACGAAGGGCATCACCTATCAATGTCGACTTTAGTATTTTCGACACGATGATATCCTTTCCGTATCGTTTGCATTTTGTTCACTATAATATTACATCTGCTTCTCTGCTTTATTGGTTTCCTCGACTGTAACTACCGTTGCGTAACGTTCGATTTCTTATAAATATTGCAGTCTCAGTCTTTGGAGAACATAATAAAATCTAGATGTTTATATATTGTATATTTAATGTTAAATATGATTTTTCTCTTTAATAATTTTTTTAATTTTTATGGTTGCTTATTTTTATTTTTGTCAAAAATTTATATAACCAGATATACAGAGTGTTCCAGAAATAGATGGCCAAACTTTGGTATCGTATTCTACTGTTCCTAAGGACGAAAAAAGATCATATAAACATAGATCCAGAAACTTTTTCTTTTGAGATATAAAAACTCTTTTTGTTTGCGAGAGAATATTTTAAAGATTTATAACTTAAAAAAATTGAACTGAAAATATCTTCCTTGTGCCATGATAAACACCAATATCAGAAAAAAGTGTTATTAGTTCTCGTAATTCTACGTGTAATATCTGTTCATGTCTCATGTAAATTTTTGAGATAAAAAAAAAAGGTTTATATCTCAAAAAGAAAGTGTTTCCGGACCTATGTTTATATGACCTCTTTTCTGTCCCTTGGGGCCAGTAGAATACGATATCAAAGTTTGGCCACTTATTTCTAGAACATCCTATATAAGTTCTTCTAAGAGAAATTAAAAAATTTATAGTTTTTCTCTAACAATAATTTAGTTTTAAACGTCTGAACAAACTTTGTCTGTTTATTTCTAAAAATTACACAAGTTTCTTCTGCTCAGTTGTTTGAAAAGAGTTAGCTATGCAGCTGCTAAGACAATTTGTTTGCGAGACAGGTTCAATGTGTTTCCTTTTTCGTTTCTAGCAACATTGTTTTTTTTTTGCGACCTTTGGGTAAAACGAACAAAACGCAAAAAAACAAAAAAACTGACACGTGTGCGTTTAAAGGATCTTGCGCGGACGCGCACAGGTTCTGTTTAACTAATGTGATTATTAAAATGAATATTTCTCTGCCTTTATAATGTTTCACGAATACGCGTTTCAACTCATATGGTGTAAAAACGAGTCTGCACATGCGTGACATTTTCGTCGGTCCGCTTTATCTTTTACCGCGTCTCTCTCTCTCTCTCTCTCTCTTGCATAATGAGAAAAAATTACACCAGAGTGTTTTTGACGTTCGCGACCGACTTACAAGAACGATTTGTTTCGTGCATTCTTCAGCGCGAGTCGGTCCAGACGCGTATTTGCATAAAGCTGTTTCTATCAAATACTTAATTCTTGCACGATGACAAATCTCGTTATACACGTCGAGAAATAGAAAAAAAAAAAAAAGAAAAGAACAAAGAAACATAACGGATGATAATACATGTATCCGGAATTTTCTTTATATTCTTCGTCGTTTATAATGACGCATGCAGTGTGTAATCTCTTCCTTAGACTTTGACAGGGCGTGAGGAAATCCTCTCCGCGCCCTGAATTCAGAAGAACGTTAGTAATTCCGTTGACGCGCGCCACTGGGTGGCATAATAATACGCGTCTAAAAATAAAAAAAAATAAAAAAACAACAAAAAACGCGTATGCGCGACGCAGCACAGGTGCGTTTCACAGGCAATGGCGACGCGCATTCGAAACGGTCGATTCGTTTCGAGATACTGCTCGTACGTAGCAGTATGTGCACAACACATTGACTCTCTTTGAGTTTCCATCCGCATACTCTTCACGGTCGAGACACCTCTAATCCTCGAGCCTGTGCAGTCGCACACATCCGTCGGCGGCGGCGGCGTCTATGAGTTATGGTAAACGGGTGCATAATTCGCCCGTTTCTCATGCTTTCACTCGGCCGTCAAAACCGGCGGAGAGCCTATGTTCGGCCGGCCAAAGACCGACGACAACGACGACCACGATGAGAATCGTGCCGCGTCTCGTTTCACTTAAACCTTAACTCCAAATTATACGCATCGCCGGGACAGGCCTTCGCGTCGCGCCGTGCGACCGGTACGCACACACACCGCTCGGGATCTCATTAACCACTTGACGTGTAATTATCAACAAGTGTTGTCACGCCGTGTATTAATTCTCCCATTAATGATCGTGGAAAGTGCACGTTTTCGAAAGTTCGATCGATCTTTCTCTGCCAGCATCTGGCAGCTGCAACGTCGCCGCCATTCATTTTATTTGCCGAGGCAATTTTATTTATTCCGAACCCTGTAATAATATCCAGATTTTCACTTGAATTAATCTTTCAACGTTGATTCGATGATAATTTTTTTTTTTTACGCACAAAAAAGTTTTAAGTACTTGTATATTAAAAGAATCTTTATCATCGAGTTTCTTTCTTTTTTTTTCTTTTTATGTGTCCCATCAATCATGTTTTTTACAGCAACTTACGCGGCACCCACGTTTGCACGCTAACTTCGATATAGCCTGTTAATCAGGAACGTTACGACGCAGTAACCGCGTCTCGGAGGATCCGTAGCCGTTGCGCGCGACCTGCCGCGTTGGTCGCGCGCTTTACGGAAAATAGAAAGTCTATTTCTCAACGACGCCATAATAATTTAATGGGATGTAATCGACCCGCTTATATGGCAAGGGGACATTCGTAATACCGGTCGACACCGCTCGCCGATCGCATTTGTCTTCCGTGGCGAGGCGCGTCGAGAGCTCCGGCGCGTAATCACGTCGCGCGGGGAGGGAACGAGGCCCTGAGGACGCGTGATCAGATAAGGGATCGCTTAACGTATACACATATAAACTATAATTAATTGTCATCGCATGTTCGAGAGATCTTCCCGTTTCGAGCAGTGCCAGCGCGGATAGGATCCTCATAAATCTGTCCGCCGTCGATTACCTCCGGCGATTTTGTGCCTCCGTCGGACAAACGACGCAAGGTTCCGACGACGCGTATGTACCACCTACTTATACAGGGTGTCTCTGTTGCGTCATGATTTTCTCTACCAAGAGAGTTTCTGTCGCAACGCGCGTCGTGTTCTCGTCTCAATGAAACGCGTAATGTGCCCGCTGAGATTACGAACATTTGACGAATGTTGCTAATCGAGCGTGCTGTGTATGTAGCAAACTTATCGTTTTAGTCGAAGAGAAACTTGTCAAATATTTGCGCGAGTTAAGTGAGTTGACTTGTACGGGGCGGCGCCGTATCAACGGGCGTCGTGTTTTATATTTCATCGAGCATGAATAACTCCGCTCCTCGAATATTTCCGCGAACGCTTTCGATAAATCAAATTTTCTGCAAATCGACAGTTGGCTCGAAAAATGCAGTTTGAAAAATATACACGGAATCTTGTAAAATTTCTATGAGGCATTTACTCTCTCTCATATATATCTCGCGAGAGAGATAGATAGAGAGAAAGATCGACTTACAAGCGTCGTCCAGTATATGTGCACACAATATGTAGTGCGCGCGCGCGCGCGTGCGAGAAACGATCGTAATATTCCGTTCGCGGGGATGGTTTCTATGCAAATGCGGTGAACGACTGTCGATAGGTACTCGAAGCAGGAATATGCAGTGTATCATCTTTTACATGCCTCCTGCGTATTACGCGCGTAATACGCGCCGGCTGAAGCAGCTGGTTTACGATTCGCGCCATCTTCCGCAGATAATATCGCAATTATTCAGACTCCCCGAAATGTGGTTATTAATGCGCGCTCGCGCGCGAGCAGCGCTAAGTATCTTTTGACGTGCAAATTCGTAAGAATAGCGAAAGAACCTCCGCCGAGCGGAATTGCATTGTGCGGCGTGATAAATGACGCTTTCTCCTCCCCTCCCCTCCTTGATTCCGTAAACTACGCCGAGCGCAAGGAGCACGGTGAGATTAATCGTGAGTTTTATTAATTTGTCAAGTAACTTCGCGCCGCGCCGCGTAAATGACGTTCTCGCGCGGGAGCTTCGCCATTTGTAGCGC